>JAPYYX010000116.1:0-117334 GCA_030522605.1 Cremastinae sp. B BG-2022a
TTTTCATTTTGTATTCAATTCTGATCATTTTTCGATTCCCTATCTCTTTTACGTGTTAAATTCTTGAGTTTTATGACAACTGTACCGAACCACCTTAATGACTAAGTTATAAAAAATATTTCATCAGGCAGCTGCGACTGTGGCTGTCCCGAATGCGCGGGCTCGGCGTCAAGATAGCTCGGGGACAGCATCACCGTGTTCGAGGTCGTCGGGGAGCGTCGGGGATTTATTGGCCAGGCTTGGAAATTTATTGGATATCATTATCGAAAATCGTGCAGATATCGACAAGAAAACAATGTCTGAAAATGATAGGGAATTAAACCAATTCTTTTACGAACGTCTTATTTCTGAGATTATCGGAGCTCGCAACTTTTTCGAAGAAGTGCGGTACAGTGGTAGTATACTCAACGATTTCGAGAATTGTTTATCGCTGGAGGATTTAACAGAATACATTTCTAATCTGCTTGATGCGCTTCTCGGTGACGGGACCTCAGCTTCCTCCTCATCTGCTGGTGTCATAAGCGGACTTCTTCAAACTTTGACAGATGACAATATCATTACAAACCTCACCACTATCATCGAGATCTTGAACCCTACTATCCAAAGCATGATTCGCGTCTCATCAGCATTTTGAAAAGTGATCAACCTCGATCTTTGAGAAAAAAGACATTTAATTGGAAATTTACCTGATACTTCCATTTTCCAATTCCTTAAAATTATTCTCATTGAAAAATTGATGGCTCGAAGAATTCAACTCTGTAAGTAAATCATTACATCTAAAGCATTGAAAATTACCAGATGGACCTTGACTATCAAATTCTATTGTTGATTAAATAGAAAATGAAGTTGAGTAAAATATAATTGACGCACTTCCTAATCGGAATTGCCTTATTACTGGCGTAATGAGGCAATCAAGGTGCCTGATCGAAATTTAACCCGACATGTAGTAATAATTTCTACCTTGGACATTTTCGATCAGAATGTGATTACTATACACTGCATATTTTAAAAAAAGCTCTCGTACTGAATTATCGAGTCGCAGTCACATCTTCGTCCTTGGGTAATGTTTCCTGAGTGTATTTTAAGCGAGATAGGAAATTCGACTAAAAAATACACAGGTAAATGTTCATTTATACGATCCGCCTATAATTTTTGAAAATAAGTTTATGAAGATTGTTTATTTTACGAAAATTATTTGATGTAATTGGCTGAAATGCAATAAGTGTAAATTTTTTTGTGTAAAATTAAAAATTTCTTCTTTCATAAAATCTTAATCTTATATCTACACATGTAACAGATTGTGGCAGACGGAGATTCTAGTCTCCTCCAAAATCAATAAATTTTTTTTTTCATTCGACATTATTATTTAAGACGTATTCGATAAATTGTAACAAAAAAATTGGAGATTAGTTTTTCATGCCTAGAATTATCAAGCTCGGCAGAAATCCTCGAAGGGGATACCGATTACTCACGCAAGGAATGAAGAATGAAGGCATCTCCTTGGCTAAGGGGGGAAAAACGAAATAGCGAGTTTGGCCAACTTTCTAATCTCATGTTATCAGCGCCCCAGCGGCGTTAGTCTCTGTTTGGCCTCTTGTTTTGTACGGTATTAGTTTCGTTTCGTAACGAGAAGAGTCGAACCCCTTTTCCCATCTTAATCTCTGACGCGTCCATATACAAAAGCTCCCAACTTTATGTATATCTGTATATACGAACTCTCTCCTTCAAGGTGTCTTCTTTTCTTCCCGAATGGTACTTCCTCGTGCCTCGTTTGTATTCAATGGCAACTTCTTCGAATCCCCGTAGTTGCGTGACCAGAAATTGAAATTAGAACGATTCCAAGACGTGATTCCTTGTTACGAGAAGGATCAGAGGGAGTATCGTTGGTGCGAAAACGGTTGATTTATCCAACTCTGAATAAGAGAGGAAGTAAACCAGCGAATTGCTATCACCTGTGAAAAAAAAGAAATTTGATTGTTCCTTTTGACGTTTTTTTAAAACCCGTTTACATATAACGATATATCCAAGTATAAAAATACTTGAAAAATGAATGCGGAATAAAAAATTGTTTAGGAAATGAAAAAATCATTCTATTTTTCAAAATTATTTTTTTATTCCATATGCATTTTACGAGTAATTTTTATACTCATATTGTTATATCCAAATTCTTTTTTAAGAACTTTGAAATTTTTTAAAATTATTTTTTGATTAGTTTTTTAACAAAATGCTAAATAACTTTTTCTAAAAGTAAAATTTTTTTTTTTCAATTTTCACTTACATCGTTCACGAGTATTTGAATAACAAAATGCATTCACAAGGCCCTATATAGCACACAATCTGAATGAGGATTTTTTTTCGTTTATAACAACACAGAAAACGCAATCGTTAAATTAATGATGTACGATTTGAACTCAACACTTTTGGTGAAAAAACATGGAATTCTCTAATATCCCGAAGGGGTATAAAATCATAGAACGATCCTTTCCTTTATTAAATTTCATAAGACTTCAACTATTGTTATGACCCGTCCAATGAATCGGAACGAGGTAAACTTTCGTAGTCGTAATGGACTTGGTTTATGCAGAATGCGCGTGAAGAAATTGGATGAGAATAAATGATAGTTCTTTGCATCGATTTCAAAAAGTTGAAAACACGTCGATATCCTTTCGCTTTCCTTCCGTAAAGTCGAGCCGTATAGCCTCTCGTGTATACATGTATACAAATTCGATGAAAAGGGTATCGGTAATGGTTGCGGAGAAACGTTTTCTTCTACGGATATCGGACTGGGAGAGTCGGAGTCTGAAATTCGGCTTCGATTCCCAGGAGGAAGAGGAAAAGCGAGGCAGTCGCGGACCCTCCTCTTTCCCAGGTTTCGTCTGCATTCCCTCCACTTTGCCAGGGCTCACCCTCACCGGGACATTGATGTATCGCAGGTGAGATACCAATTCCGACCCTCGAAAGCTTCGTTGTATATATACGCCTATACGCAGAAAGGTGTTCTCCCTTTTTATTCGACCTGAGGACATCGAATGTGCCGAGAAACGTTAAACGTCGATGAACCATGGGATCGAACAACTTCGGCGGCCATTAACGAAAATTGAGAGTAAGAAACGTTCGAGTTCGCTGTATATACCAGTGAACTCAGTCGCGCTCTTCAGACATCGAGTTATGTGCACGAATAACGCAGAAATCGGTGCGGGATGTTCTCGATGTAAATTGATGATCCCATTCGGATTCGCATAATGGAGAAAGTTCGCGCTGGGGAGTCGTGAACGTAAACGCGAGACGATCCGCAAAATCGGTAAAGTAGCTGGGGAGATCGGAGACTATTCTTTTCCGCATTAGGCTTCGTCTCGTAATCTCGAATGACATTCGAAGCTGGAGAGATCGCGACACGGACCCGAATCCAAAATATTTCGTCGCGAATTCCGACGCTCCTTCTTTTACGCTGATGAAGAAATCGTTCGACGGACTTGCCTCCGTTATACGGTCTACGGATTGAAGATTGTGCTTCAACCCTCCGGCTATTTAGCTTCTCGATTTCGTCGAGAGGGGTTGCTGAACAAACTTTGGGTTCAAACCGCGGCTTATGTTGGCTGGATATAGACGTGCGTGAGCGCGATGTGTGCTATAGCTTTTGCTACGGGAGATCGTGCGGGGGAGGTAGAAGGAAGAGCTTTTTGTCGTATATTCCACGGGAGCATCCACGTAGAGTGTATTTGACTACGTGCCGACGCAAACCACCGATGTATAATTTGTGTGACGCACCGTATAGCGGATGTATATACGTATATAAAAGATTCACGATTGTTGAGAGGGTGAGAGAGAGAGAAAGATAGATAGCGAGAGAAAGAGAGAGAGAGAGAGAGAGAGGGAATGCTTTGGACGGTTGGTTAAAGTTCGGGCACCCGAGATGAGTCCGCGGGTCGGACGATCCTTGACATAGACGAGGACAAAGGTAGCAGGAACACGTGCGAACAGGAGGGACACTGGATGAGACTGGGTGTCGGAGCTTTCGCGACAGAGATGGAGGGAGAGGAGAGAAAAGGGAAAGCTTTGACAGGGCGTAACGGGAAAAGGGACACGGTGCGAGCATTAACACTGATGACAGTGAGTTGGAAAGAGCGAGAGGAATAAGAGACGGATATAGATGGAAAGGACGAAGAACGTTCGAGAATAAAGCTAGAGGGGAGACCCGGCAGCAAGCCGCAATCAATAGTCAAATACGCCAGTTGAGATGTCACTAGGATGGGTACCTGTGATAGAGGGCGTGTCGACTCTAATTATGCAGTCATCCCTCAATGCCCATGTTCCAGGACGGGGATCCATTCGAGCAGTTTGCCCGTTCGGCCCAAAACTCTCGTGTATATATCCTTGTCCCTCTCTCTCTCTCTCTCCTAACTCTTTTCTCCCTCTTCTTACTCTCTTATATGTACACGTGGAATATCGCACTCGTATATAGACGCAGGCTTCCTCTCCCACAAACGGGGCAACGTCGGAACTGGTAGTGGTGAATAATAGCCGTGGTATTCGAAGTAGGTAGTTGCGGTGTTATCTGCACGTATAGTCTGGTGCCCACCAACCAGCACCACTAAACCTCGCGCTTTCGAACAATTGGTCTTCACCTACCGCCGTTTCCCAAGTGATACTGCAAGGGGGGCGAGAGCGGTAGAAACGGCAATACCACAACTTTGCGAGCCCGATATAATGATGTTGCGATGGACATACAATACTCGAATCATCATCGATTTCAATAGGGTCATACATACGAACATTTTGTTCGCGCATACTTGAAACGAATTCCATTAATTCCTTCAACGTTTTCGCGTTTGTGATCCAAACGTTGAAGAATGTATCTTTGATTCGTCATTGATGTACGTTACGGATCAATATCGCGACCACATGTGGATATTAAGAATGTTGAATATTGCTTTTTTGAAAAAAATGGGTGAGATTTGATTTTTGTTTTTCATTCATGTTGACCAGGTATACGGAAGTTACCAGTAATCATTCCTGAAATGTTAAAGTGTTTATTTACGTGTGAATGGTCGTTAAAAGTTTTTAAAGAATTGTATGTTGCACTTTTGTACTATCTAAATAATTGCGACGGTTATCGGCAATACCTTAGCTTACAATTGCATAATTATAACAGGTTGGATGATAAAGTCTTATTGTATCGTACCATTAACAATTACTATCGCACACATTGATCAGTATCATATACAAGGTAGAGGCTTTAATTTTTTTGTGGTATATAAAACAGACGAGGTATGACATGGGAAGAAAGTGAAATTTTATATAATAATATTTTATTGGACAAAAAGTAATTCATTTCATTTGGTCACGAAGTGACACACCTTGTGCAGTGAGTTTACATATGGACAAATATTTTAATTAATACATCTTCGTCTTGTATGTACAGTGCATGGTATTGCAATAAAAAATCATAAGCATTGCGAATGTTAAACATTAATTGGTAAAAAAAAATTATTGGTAATGAATTCTTTTTTCGTTCAATTTGTCTAAATAGAATATAAGCCAGGTATAATTGTTTACAAGCTATGCAATAATTTTTATCCATATACGAGCTGTTTAAAGGTTTTTAACGAATTTTCTTTAACTTTTGCGCTATCTGAGTAGTTGCGAAGCTTATCAACCATATTCTACTAATTGTTGAACAATTATATCAGGTTTGGTGAGGAAGTGTATTTGTACCACACCATTTATAAACATTCGCTATTGCACGCTTTAATCAGAATTATACAAAAAGTCGAGGCTTGAGCTCTTCCTCGTGCATAGTCTTTTGTGCAATTTACCGAAATGAAGGTCCAAATTTTCATCATTCTCGGAATCGCGGTAAGTTTGAGTTTCGAAACTTTAAATGTCAAGTAAGAAATCAATTGAGTACAACTTTCCATGAGTGTCTAAATAAAAAAATAATCTCTTTTTGAAATTTTCATTAAAATTGATATTTTTTTCACGTAAATCGGTAAATATCCGTTAATGACTAAGTTATAAAAAAATATATCATCAGGTATCTGCGACTGTGGCTTTGCCTAATCATCGGGCCAGACGTGATGATGCGAGCTCCACAGCATCATCGTGTTCGACCGACTCGGATAACCTCGGGGATTTGTTGATCTCGGTTGGAAATATATTGGATAACATCATCGAAAATCTGGGAGATATTGAGATCGTAGCATCAAATAGGAATAATACTGATAAAAACCAACTCTATTTCATCGGTCTTCTATCTGAGGTTATCGGATTTCGCGACTTTATGTCAGCATTGCTGCAAAGTGGTAGTGTCGAAGGCGATACAAATCAAACTGACGTGCTGTCGTCTTTGATAGAAGACACTTCTAGCCTACTCGACTCGCTTCTCGGTAGTGGGACCTCAGGGTCTTATGCCTGTCCATCTGGTGGTCTCCTAAGCGGACTTCTTCAAACTTTGACAGATGACAATATCATTCAAGTCCTGACCAGTGTCATTTCGACCTTGAACCCCACTATCCGAAGCATGCTTAGCATTGTACCAAGACTTTGAAAAGTGATGATCTTCGAGAAAAGATACTTATTATTATTATTATTATATTATTGCGTTTCATTGACAGACCATACTGATACATAGATTCCTGTTTACAATAATTAAAAATCATGGGTTTCTATTTTCAGCCCTTTTTTGGTCTGGCAAAGAGCCATTGAGCGCAGTCCTTCAGCTCAATTATTCAAAATTGCCAGATGAACCTGCTCATCTATCAAATTATGTTGTCAAAAGAGCATGTACTTAATTAAGCAGAAAATAAAGTTGGAAAAAATATAGCTGACGTACTCAACTGTTTAGAGACCACCTGATCACGATCGGCTCCGATAGAGTGTTACATTCTTAACCCTTCCTAATCGGAATTGCCTTATTACTGCCGTAATGAGGCAATCAAGGTGCCTGATCGAATTTTAACCAGACATGCGGTATAATATCTACCCTGGACATTTTCGATCAGCATGTGATTACTGGATTCTGTATATTTCAAAAAAGTTCTCGCACTGAATTATCGAGTCGCAGTTTCAACAACATTGAGTATCGTTTACCGAGATTTTCGATGAATACCTCTAATCATCTCGTACCTTTTTCTCATTGAAATTATCTTTCGCAAGAAGGAAAATATTGAATGAAATTAAGTAAAAACCGCGAGCGAGAAGAAATCTCGCATCCTAGAAAATGTTCGTAGAGAAAGGAGGAAATGAAGGAGGAAAGAAGAGGTTCTCTTTGTGTAAGGAGGAAGAGAGAGAGAGAACTCAACGTTTAATGATGTGGTCACAGGAGTCAAGTCATTACACTCTTATCGTTCGATCCCATCACCGCACTACCCGTCTTACGTCTTCGCCATTCTTATATACTTATATACAGAACATATCTCGCGTCTATACGTGTATAAATCGTGGAGCCTCGCTTCATTTAGATTATGTTAATTAGACCTTATTTAGATTCTCGCGAGTATCTTTACCGAGCTGCATCTATAGATATCTCTCTCGCTCTCTCTCTGTCTTTTGACATTTCATTTGCTCTTTTTTCTCTTACTGTATACCTGTAATTACCGCGCATTTACCGCTTTTTTCTCTACTCGTCCTCTCGATCTTCCACCGTTCACGTTTGACAAAGTCATTACTGCACGTGCTTGCACGAGAAAGATCCTGTTGCATTCTCGACAGAGGTGTACATATATCGTATACGCTTCGTTTTTACCTTCGTGCATGTATTTGTACATTCTGTTTGCTGTTTTTCAGCTAATTCTACCAATCTCGCTCATACTGATCAGTCAGAACAAATAGCGCGATAGACGAAACATATTACTGTCATCTGTTTTATTTAACATTAATTTATTTTTCATCTAAATTCTGCATGCATCGATCTTGCTGTACAATGACGGTTTTCAGATTTAACGAGTCTTAGATGAGATTCCGATTCGGTAATACAAAAGTTTGAGCGGAGGGATTTTGTCTCGCGAGTGCACACGCAATAAGACGAGCTCTCATGAAAACTGCAATTAAATTCTAGAGTGAGCCAGAGTGTATATGTGTATTCGCTCGGTTAAGCGTAAAAACTTGGAGGATTTGGACGTCATTCGGGGAAAAGAGAGACGATATCATTGTAGCTGGTAAACAAGAAGTGTGCAAACACAATCTGCGGTTGAAAAAAAGGCTGTATGACCCTTTTCGCTTAACCACGTAGCTGCGGTGAATCCACGGGCTTTTAGACTTTATGAAAAACCATCGTCGCGGCGAGTACTTGTCTCTCTCATAACTCGTCTCGTTTTGTTGGTACACATTGGTGCACTTCTTTCCTCCACTCCTGTATACGTGCTTGAAAAAAGTTTGCCACGTAAGCAGACGCGATAAATGAAACTTTACTGCAACGCCATCAAATGTAATTTAAATTCTAATCCTGGGAGTTATATTTGATTAAAAGAAAAAAACTGGAATATACATTGTTGAATAATTTTTCCAGTCTGCATTTTACTGTACTTTGATACCAAACTATTTTGCATTAAGTATTTCATTATTAATATCAGTAGAGTTCTGACAATTTGGACTGGACATCAGTCATCAGTTAGTAATCATTCTCTTTGATTTAAAATACAATATATTAATCGATATTCCTAAAATCTTAATTGCGTACTTGGATGAGAGTGTTGGTTGAAACATGGACAGATTGATAATCCGGTCGACGGTTTGATGAATTCTTTAGCTATAGTTCCGCAACGATCTGATTAGATAAAAAGGGGTACCGTCGCGGCAATCTAGATCGGCGAGCTCCGCCACATCAGTCAGTATTAAATTCCAGGCATTGGAAGTCAGAGCATCAGCGCGATCCCCCTCGAAATAATGTCCGCGTCGCGACCCGATCGAACACCGCAAAAAGGCTTAACTCGACAAATTTAGCGCGACAGCGTCGGGGCATGTTAATCCGTACGATTTGGAATTATAATCCTGGCGTTTAATTAAAATCGAGGTGGATACCTCTCGTGAGAAAGTCCCGATCGCTCTTTCCATCGGTTTATTCCGATAAAGCAACCAAACCTTGATTTTTCAGGCTTAAGGATAAAATTGTGCCAGATTAAGAGGATGGTCATTTGTTTACAGAATAATTTGGTGAAAATTCTACGAGATCTTGTTTATATTAGAAAAACGAAAATGAATGTAATTCGAAATTTTTACACGGATCATAGTGACATGTTACATTTTATATGGAAATTTCCACGATCAGGTTAGACATAGATATTCGAAATTTATAATTTTCGGAACTTCAAATCTATCAAAACTGTCATAAATCGATATTATATCAAATTAATTGGATGCGATCAATAACCTGCGTTTAATTTAAATATTTATTATAACAACAAAGGCTACGAGATCGAATTGTTTCAGCGAAAATTAACTACACGTTGACAAATTCAAACCAGCTCACGGTTACGTGGGCACCCGATACAATTATTTTTAATTCGCTGAAATTTACCTGCGAAATAATAGACGATGGAGGCATTATTGAATTTTAACTGGCCTGTTTTTCAATGACGTAATTGTTTATCAATGATATGAAAACTTTCAAAGTGGAATGCATTACGACTCAGTTGGCGGATAAATATATTAACTGAGTATAAATGAAGGCACCTCAAAAAATGATGGACTGAAGAGCCGAACTGCGTGCACCATTTAAAAATATCAATAATACAGTATTTTATTCCAATAAGAGTGAAAAGAGCTTTATTTATAATGAATGGAATGATATGAATATTCGTAAATGGACGAAATGGTTCAATTAACCAGAGAATCGGGTAAATGTTCAGAAATATTCAGTTTTATTTTAGCTTAAAAAAAAAGAATAATGTGAAAAAGGTAACGAATGATGCTGACAGATTAAAAGCATGTGCATAAAAAGTGGATGATTGAGGATCGTTTCACTTGTCCAGTTACTTTATTTCTTTAACAACATTACATCATAATGTTAATTATTGGAAAAAGTAATGAGATTTACTGGATAATTATGGTCTTGTATGAAAGCACCAAGTACTAGAGTAATATAAATATTAACGATAAGATGATAAAAGAATTCAGTTGAATGTTATCTTTCATCTTCAAATGATTATGAAATTCTAATTGGTTTTTGTTTTGTGTGATATGTTTTAAAATAATTTGAAAATTAAATTATGAATTATTAATTTTCGTAAGTGTATTTTATCTGAATTGTGATATTCTTTTATTTTACACTGTACTGAAAAAAATATCTACATTCAAAAGATTGGTAAAACTTCGTAATGCTTGAGGTTTTATTAAAAATGATAAGTAGATCTTTTCGAAATGGTTTCAAAATTTATTCGCAAAAAAATCGTTTTCATAAATGTACTTTCTAATTCTTACACTTTCTCGTATTTTATATTGCACTATAAAAATATGGCTGCAGACGAAAAAGGTATAAACTTACGGAGCAACAGTTGGTCCTATAAGTTTTGAGTGCACGTACCGAGGGGTACGAGCTCGCTTTCCGCGTTTCTTACTACGTTTTTTTTTATCCAGGCTATCGTTCTTTTCTTTCCGCGAGAGCTTTGCACACGAGCATCACGGCCACATGGCGCTCCTAATATATTTTTGTAAATTCATTATCCACGGAGAGTTACTGTGAATTTTTAAGTGCGAGAGAGACTCAAATATTCGTGCATCCAGCGAACGATAATTTATCTTAAGAATCACGAGGATAATGTTTTGTTAAGGATATAAATTTCATGCAGACGTCACAATACCGAATCTCTAAAATAATGAGAATATAAATTCAATGAATTAAAAAGTTGGTTTTATTTAAATTCGACTAATTGAAAAATATTGATCATTTTTTTAATTAGTATAATTTGTACTTGAATAATTTTATCTAAATACAAATTATAATAATAATAACGATAATTATCATCGAGCACCTCGAAGGATTCGAATTGAAATAAGAACTGATCCTCCATCACTATTCAATAGTCAATTGCATATCAGATCAAATACTTTATTCATGTCCAATGAATTATCTTGCGAGGTGATCCACTAATTCAAATGCTTATAGTCCGAGAATTTCGGATCGGGCAGTTTTCGTGGAGGAAGCTTTGAATATCATCCGCTCGGACTTCCTGTGGATATTTGCCGGAGGCAAACTGGACACCAAGTAGGTAATAATGGTACGTGTCCAGAGCGAGGCTGTGTGCGTGCGTGCGAGGGAGCACAAATCGTGCAAGTCAAATAGAGGGCCGGACGGGGTCTCGTCCAATCGTTAGTGCCTTTTGCCTTGAGCCTCTCTGATGACTGCAACGGCGTACATGGATATAATTACACAGTTCGAGTTAATAATCTGTAATTAAATTAAAACATCCCCAGGGACCACCTCGAGCGAAACAGAACTCTCGCGTCTGTATAACGTTACAAAAGTATGTAACCGTACGGTATATGCGAATATATGTATAATAATAATAATAATACTCGATGCATATCTGTTTCCACGTGGAGATCCTCGACGTTTGCTCTGCGAACCGAAGGGCACTCCCGGTTCTCAGGTCCACAAACTTCCTCCTTTTCATCTTATATGTGCTGCCTTCCTCTCTCTCTCTTTCTCTTGTCCTTGCAAATTAGTCACTCAAACTTTAATTGCAGTGCTTGTATCGTATACATTTTATTAATTATTGTTATTTTTAAGAATGAAGAAGACTAATGGTTGACTTACATATGCCTACATATGGAGAATTCAATGCGTATTCATTTACTTTGAAAAGCTTTGAAATATTGATATAAACCAATTGTAATTTGTAAGGGATTTCGTAACATTTATGAAGCACTGAGACTGACATTGGAATTAATTTTTAATGATAAATTTTAAACGTGAATTAGCGACTTATTTATTGGTATCGAGAAAATTTTGTTCTGTCAATTTGTTACAATTTTTTTATGAAAAAAAAAAAAAATTTTAATTGACAAATATCTAATCTACAATTCAGGCTCATTTATTTTTACATTTGGAAAAAGTTTCAAGCGGTGAAATCATTTTCCATTTTGTGAGAAATGAAAAAATAAGAATTGGAAAACATATGCCACGGTCTGTACGTTTGCGAAACTTCGAGACTGATCTCCATCAATTAAAGCCTCAGTGAAAAATTTGACACGTTCGTTCAACGGGCGATTTATCCCATGATTTATTGTCCCCATTTACGCGAAGTGAAGTACGCGGAGTACGAGACTTTATAATCGTGCTCGTTACGGAGCTGCGTTTTAATATAAAGTGCAGCGAGTATCGAGGTTTTTTCCAATTTTTCATTTTTTTTTCTCTTTTCCTTTCCGCGCCCGGCATACGTAATGCCAGTAATTTCCACGCGCGTTCGATCACCGATTTTGCAGAGGACAGATACGCAATTAGCAAGAGGCCATGCCCCCACATCCTGCCTCGCCGAAGAAACGATAAAGATAAATAAAAATCTGATAAAAAAATAAAACGAAGAAAAGGGACGAAAATGTATTCACGCAAAAGAATTCTGATAAACGAGCGAAAGTTTATAAAGAAGATTGCATAGATTTGGCCCGAGGGCGTCGTAACCAGACAGGATCCAATCTTACATATGTATACGTATGTAAAGTGTGATATACATACATAGATATATATCGAGCGCTTATTCTCGAATCGCTTTCGATCGAGATGAGATCACATCGATACGCATGGTCATTCAGCCATGATTGCTTCGACGCTGTAATAACTCAATTTCTAATTGAACCGAGGGCAAAAGGAAATATTCTGATTTATCAGGCTCATGGGTGTTCAATAGCAAACACATTTATTAATGGATCATAAATTATTATTAAATTTCCGTCCAGTAAAATCGAACTAGCCTTAATTGCCGGAAGTGAACAAAAAGAAAGAGCTCAGGAAATAAATTTCAATTTTATTTTGAGGTTTTACTTTTTTGGTTGTGGGGTAAAAATCCTTGAATGACATTTTTATGTGACAACAATTCGTCGTTAAAAGTGGTCTTTCTATCACGGAGGATTTTTTGCTTTGATGTTATTTTTGTTAATTGCTAAAAAAAATTCGGGTCGATGTCAAGCAAAGTTTGAAATCATTTTTTTCGAAATAAGTTTCAGATATCAAATAATGATAATAATTCGGTTTTTTCGAGCATGAAATATCCACGTACGACAGTTGAACTATGAAGTACATTTTCATTTGTGATTCGAGCGTTTTCCACTCTATCCGCAGTAAAGTTCATATTGCTAAAAATCAAAATACACATTCGCGGAATCGCGATACGACAATCGGCAGCCGATATACAAAGCGCTCTGTGATTAAATGTTTGTATATATATGCGCAAAAGCGGTAAGTGCGCAAATATTGCAACAGTTGCAACTATACGTTGCACTGTGTGTTTCACTTTTCCCTCGAAGCTTCCAGCAAACCCGGTCATACCAAAACTATCGATACCTACACAAAATAAACACTGTAATGAAAAAAAAATCACTCAAATGTGTACACAGAAAAAACAATAAAATAATTACTCGTCTACGGTCATAATGTCGCAAATATTAAAATATGAAAATAAATCCTCGTATAATTTAGTCTCGTTGATATTTTTTTTGTTATGTCATAGAGCAATCGAAAAAAAAAATCATTTAGATGCGTATATTACACATATTATACATGCATACAAGAAAATGGATTCTCATGTTTCTCGCGACGGTTTTGCATTTAGATCATTTCGGAGGATCTCAGTTTCCATGGATCATCAGTAAATAGGAAGAAGAGGTGTATAGGGAGTGAAGGGAGCGCCCTCCGTGGGATAGGCAGTAATGAACGCGATGTGGAATGTGGGAATACCGGGAATGTTGATAATCAACCGTGGACGTCGCGGAAAGGGCGGGGAGAGCATATGGCATAGGCATTCGAGACATTCCCATCGTCAGACGACCCGACTCAACGTCGTTCTCTCTCGGAAACAAGCGGGACATAATTGAGACGATGCTGTAAGTTCCGGTGTTCTCTCACGGTGCAATCGCGTCCCGGAGATCTCTTCTGTATACACATCTCTCATCTCATCTCATATATCCCTCTCTCATCGTTCCCTCCGTTTCACTCTTTCCTTCACGCCTCTCCTCCGTGCCGTATTCATAGCTCGATTAACAAGACACACCTTTTAGCGAGCCTCCTCGGCAGCGCGAAACGCGATGACGCGCTTTTCATCTCTCGCGCGCAAAATATACACGTATTATACAATATATACGTATTCATTTAACACAAGACCCGCGAGCGTGCCCCTTGATTAGTTTTGTTACGCTCGCGCCACTCGGGAATGCCTTCTCGACGCCCCTGCACACACACGGAGCTCGCGTTAAAGTAATGTTCATCATTTAATGCAGTCGGCCGCAGCACGCCCTCTGCTGAGCGATGAACGGATTCCCGAATTTTCCACATCGAGCTTCGTCGTCTCTCGCTCACCCCGTGGATTTTCCAGGCGCCGTGTTAATCCGCCTCCGCCCGGGCGGAGCGTCACGGCGAAAAGTTCTCTCGAAAATGCAAACACGCGCATTTTCCACGCTAAAAACCACAGAGCGCGTATAATAATGTTCTCTCGTGTGTGTTCTCCTTTTTTATTTTTGTCACTGATTACGAGTTGAATCTTCGCGGTAATCCTTGGAATTGTTCTTTTCTCGGGATGAGAGGAGGAAAAGCAGATTGAGGCACGTACAGGAAGAAACGTGCATTTTCCGAGGCTGATTAAAAAATAATGACAACTGGATTGAATTTTTAATGAAAATGAAAAAATTTTTTATTTGGATTTTTATTAATTATTTATTTTTTATTGTTTAATATCGGCTTAGGTCGAGTATTTATTGAATTTTATTTATTTATTTATTTGTTATCGGTAATTGTTCCGTAACACCCAGTATATGAGCTCCTGAAAAATCGTACTCGTCCGGGTTGGATTTACCTCAAAGTTACGGTTTTTGCTACATCCCAGGATTTTCCTTCGGCTTTAGCAACCTCGCCAATCGAATTGGTTCGACCCTATCTAGCAGCTACATTTTAGGATAAGTAGCTGAAAAATAGATAGCCAAGAGAATTTTCAGTCTCATTTTTCGTCCGGATCTTACTGCCTTTTTTCTTTCTCTTATCGATTCTGCGTTCCATTGCTAGAAAGCTCTACTAATAGTTACCTCATTTATACCTACTAAAAAAAGAAAAAGTTTCCAACAACAGAAATATTTTTTTATCGAAAAAGCTTCATAAAATTCAATACAAGAAGAAAATTTATTTCGATATTTACATACCTTAAAAATTTGTCTTTGATTGTAAATCAGAATTTCTTTTACGTCGAGTTCTTTCGCTTTTCTTTCCTTGATCTTTCCACTTCGTGTCCTTGAGGTTCTTAAAGAATTCAGAAAGTCGTAATTGGCAAGCTGCGATTGTTCGCAGGAATGGTGGGGCCGCGATTTATTATTGATTTGATCGAATGAAGGGCTGCAGAAGTGGAGAAGCGATGGAGAGAGAGAGAGAGAGAGGGGGGTCGAACAAAGATGGAGAGCGAGAGGGCGAGCGGGAGGAGAAATCGTGGTTCCTTCTGTTTCAAACTAACGCACATTAATCTTTCCGAATCTTTCTCTCTTTCGTTTTACTCGCTGGTTCCTTCCTGCCGTAGACCCACAGGGATCACGTATATCCGCGAGAATTTATTTCCGATATCAGATATAGAGGGTCGTCGCGACTGTTTTTCCCCACCCCGGCCCTCTTTTTCAGCCAACCGTCACCCTCCCTGCTCCGCAGTCTCCTCTTTTTTTAATCAAAGTAATTCGACAATTTATTTTATCGCCGAGTCACCCCGCGCGGACTAAGAGGGCAAAGCAATCGGGAAAACTTTATAATTTATACGGATTCGTTATTCCAAATGGCCATTACACATTTTTAGATTGCAATCCTTTCTACATTTCTCCTCAGGGAGTTTCACGCCGTCTCGAAATAAAAACTTTGCGTCGCGGAGACGATAATTTTAAGGGCGAAAAAATTTAATTCTTCGAAGAGGGATTCCAAGTTTAAGGATTTCGAGTAAATATCAAATATATCAGGGATTCGATACGGAGAGGAGAATTTGAATTTTGTTGGATTTTTTTCATTTTGCGTATCTTGGAGTCGAAATTCGTCGAAAACAGGAACGAAATTTTTCGAATTCTAATTAATTTCTAAAATCTCACGTAACTGCGTCTCATCGATGTATATATCTGTACAGTTTTTGATGAGAAGTTGGACGAGAGTTTCGAAGCCTAACTCAATTATTCATGCATCTATCTCTAATGGTCAGACCGCATGGACCACACGTGAAGTGGAAATAGTTGTTGAACCCTGCGACACGAAAATCCCGAACAAGTATTACTCTGCCAGCATCTGCGATCACATCCTTTTCGAGAGAAATGACGCAACGAGTTGAACATCGATTTTCATTTTATCTTATTCAAAAATTGACTGATCCCTTATTTCGTATTTTCAAAAAAAAAAAAAATTCTACAAGACGGTAATTTTTTACTAAAATAATAACAATAATATTAGTACGATCATTTTGAGTTGTGCAATGACCTAAAAATATTCTGAAAATAAATAAAATTCTATTCTAAAAATAGCAGACAAATTTCATAATCAAAATCCAACTTTTGTTTACTAAATATGTTGTGTAATGTTTACTAAATAAATCTCGCATGAACGAAATTCTTTCCATTTTTCTTTACACGAAAAAATAAGGAAAATAGAAACAAAGAGAATTTCGTTGTGCCCAAGAATTCATAAATTCCTGCTAGCTCGTTTCTCTATTTTTCCCTTTTATTTTTACTCGGAATTTCTTCTCATGAATGCGAGACTGTCAAGCTCAATTTATTAACAAATATTTTGTCAACTTTTTCACTCGCTTAACGTGGTACGATAAAATTTCTACCCCGATTTTAATAAAAATATCTTCGGACCTTTCAACATATTCATATTATATATTTCATACACTTTCGGTACAAATAGCATACGAGTTGAGTAATAATAAAAAATATCATAGGATTATTTAGTAAAGATAAGAAATGTGTTCACAGCTGTTCGTTGATTATTTTTCTAAAAAAAGAGATTCATTCCAAAATAAGTGAGCGTCCTTGAGATATGATATAGGCATGAATCCGAAGAGTTTGATTAAATCGTGTCACAGAATGTTCTAGTTTACAATTTTTTTATACATTATAAGCGCAGTAACGTGCTAAATGCGTAAAATACGATGTATCATATGAATTAATCTATCCAAAGTAACACGATCGTTATTTTGAACAAACGTTTTCAAGTAAACCGTAAAAAGTGAAATCTGTCTCGTTATTAGTCATTAGTTGGTTCCTCGTTATCCTCGTGCTTCGTGGATATTCTTTTATTGAACGTCCACCAGTTGTCCGCCATTGCCGTACGTGAGGCCTTGAATGATTGGCTGATTAGTCGCGTACAGCGATCCGGCGCTCCGTACGCCCAAACCGAGCCCCACGCTCACCGGTACGTTGCTGACCAATTCCGCGTTGTATCCGGCGATTATGTTGCCGTTTGTCACGTATGGGGACTGGGCGGCGATCAGCGTCTGCGGGAACAATGATTCAATTTTAAAAAAATTGATATGTGAAAGTTTTGTTGATTTTTTAGTATTAAATCCGATGACGAAAATGATTTAAAATTTTGGAAAATTAACTGTGTTGTTTATGCAAAATTATTGCATCAGTAAATATTTTTTATGGGATGATTTGCACATTTTTTTGATGAGATATTTTTTTCTTATCAATTTCGAATTATTTCCGTATCAATTTTAAAATAGGTGCAACATACATATGTATATTCACACAGTGATAATGAAAAAAAAACTTTTTGTATGCATTTTTATCGTATTTTCCTACATAAAAATCGATTTCATTTCGACAACGTTAAAATAGAAGAAAAAAATTCTTCCATGCATTTTTACCATATTTCTATACATAAAAATGGATTAAATTTTAACAATGTTATAGAATACAAACCGATTGACGGAGAAGATTGGCGTCACTGCGCGACGACAGGTAAGCGGTTGGTGCAGTGGCGGTTAAGATCGGTTGACGAGGTGTCAAAATTTGAGCAGGCTGCTCGATCTGAACTGAGGACGGTCGAAGCACTTGAGTGGGTGAGGTACTAGCAACTACGGAATTTCCCGACACCGTATGAGCTTTCACGGTTATACTCGGGTCCTTCTGAACAACGGCGTTAAAGCCGTTTATGGGATCGGCAGCGTACGAAACGGTACGACGGGAACCGTCTGGTTCTACGAGGCTGTAACTACCCTGAACGACGTCACCGTTGCGGGTTTCCTCTTGAGCTTTGTTGTCACCTAAAATTTTATCGACACATCAGCACAAGATTCAAGTTTTTTTATTTTTAATCGTTCGAAAAGCAAATAAATTTTTTCAAAAAGACTTTTTTAAATTTAAATTTATTGATATTACATTGAAAATAATTTATTGAGAATTGAATTAAAATAATTGAAACAATTGAAAATAAAATTTATTGAATTGAAATAATTGTTAATAATTTTATTGAATTGGAATGATTATTAATAATTTTATTGAATTAAATTAAAATCATTTTTTTTATTTAAAAAAAAATCTCTTCCCCTCCTGGAGGTGGAAGCAAATTTTTTAACATTATTTATCTCACTTTTAGAGTGAGCTTACAAATTATCTCTTGCAGCCACATAATATATTTTTTTGTATATTTTACAAGTTTATTTGTTAAATTAAATAACTAACCGGTAAGACCATCCGCTACGCTGTAACTGAAACTGTACTGAGGATTCGCATCGTAACTTTCCGTTCTGACAACAGCGGTGGGTTGCGCGACCGCGACAGTTGTACTTCCGGGTCCGTGTATCAATCCAGCGTTCGCAAACGCCACAAGCCCCGAGATAATAAAAAGCTGGAATTATAATAAGTATTTCATCAGAGCTTTTAAAAGGTTCCGAATTAGCAATTGATAAAGTTTCTGTTTCAAATTAGTTTCATCATTTACTATACAATTCAATTTAAGTTCACAAACGCCACACGATCCGGGATAACCATAAGCTGAGATTTCCATGTTTCTTTTATTACAGCTTTTATAACAGTTCTTGAATTAAAAATTAACAAATTCTGTTTAAAAGAACTTTTGCCATTTGCTATTGGATTCAAAAATACAAGTTTACAGGAAAAGTCTAAAAAATATTCTCTTTTTCTTGATCATATCGCATTGATAAGAATATCCAAAAAGCCGTTCCATTTCAAAAGCAAAGTGAATTGTAACGGAAATAAGAATAATACATTTCCCAAAATGAAAGTGGTTAATCCTTCAAAAAATTCATAATAGCGCATTTCTTATCTAATCCACAATGCACACAAAAAATGAGAGAACTCAATTATCTCTTCTGTGCAACTCATTAAAAATCACTTACTTTGCAAACCATATTGAAAATCCGGAGGAACAAGGGTTTGAATGCTGACGACTGTCTGTACCAAGTTAGATCCTTCGAGCGGTCTTTATAGCAATCTGATCGTACCTCGTCCTCCGCGTCTCAAGAAATCGCGCCCTGTTCTCGCTCGTTCGCTAATCCCTCGCTGTGAAAGACTCTACCTCCAGGATTTTTCGAGCGAGGTCAAAGATGAAATTCAAACTCGATACAATTTTATCCGTTATGTTAAAAGACTCGAGTGCAGAAAACGCACGGTGCTTGGAAACATTGAAAATCCTTCGTAAAATTTATCATCATCTTTTTTTCGTCGCATTCCGAGTTTCTTATTCCTCTTCCCTCCGTTCAATACACTTTTTTCAATTTTTCTCATCTCTTATCTCGCCCTCCTTCTTTGTCCTCGAGAGGAGAAGATTCGATTTCGATCTCGCAGTATATTAGATCGTCTCGAATTTAGGACACAAGCGAAATGAGGGTGTCGTTGATGTCCTTTCGCTTTTTTCTCTTTCTCGGAGCTTTTTTTCCGCCTCGCATTGTCGACCGAATTTTTCAGCGAGAAAGAGAGCTCCGCCGTGCGCAGATTTATCTTTCCGTAAACATGAAATCTATCACGAGGCGAGAAAGACCGGAGTTCCTTTTCTTCGAGTCGATACTACGCGAGAAATGTGTTTCCGTCTTGGCGCGTTTTATAGAGAGGAAACGCTCTCTCCGCGAGAAGTGCGAGGATCGGTCGCTCATTTGGGCACCCGGCTGCGTACCTATGGGACTCTCTCTCACCCTCCGCCTCGGCTTGATTTAGTCGATAGACCAAACTTCGAGTTACCGCCTCGAATTCCCACCTCGATCGTTTTATTATACCGGCAAGCCTTTAAATCGACCTTCTCTCCCTCACGGATTGACTTCTTACTTCCTCCGAGGCTCTCGCGCTCCTTCACCCTCTTTCGGAAATGACTCTTGTTTGCGACCTCACGTCTCCTTTGACGCTCCGCATTTTTTTTCGCGCTTTTGTCCCCCGAGTGCGCAATTTTTTTCATCGAATCCCCGTCCCGGTTGAGCTCTCTGAATAAAACGCATTTATCTGTTTCCCTTTGACGAGAGGGTTTTCATTCGAATATTATCATCATTCGGAGAATTTCGAATAAAAAATGAGCGACGCGACAGGAAGCGCAATCATCGTTACGGAATTTTTTTACGGTCGAAGTTTGAATAGCGAGCGACTTTACTTTCTGTAGATAGAGTAGAGAATAGCGGCTAAAGGGAAATAGACCATTTCGGAAGACGAACACTTGCGATGAGGATATTATGGATATTGAGTGTGGTGCTACACACTTTTGTCGTCTCGCTCGTCGATGGGCTACGTAATGTAAATTTAATTTAAACTTCCTGCATTATCGGCGTTCTCCGGGAATCCTCGCACCTTCCTCAGACCATTCCCGACTGATAGAAAAGAAAAGAAAAACCGTTGTGGTAAGCGTCGCTCTGAATCGCTGCTGAGGGAGGAAATTTTCTCCGGCGATCGAAAAGGAAAAGGGCGACGAAGGAGGAAGAGAGGAAACGAGAGAGGAGAGAAATATCGAACTACGTAACCTCTCCAGCTTTGATTCAACCGGAAATTACGTGAAATTCAGCGCTGATTATATCACCGACTCTCGAGAATGAGTCTCCCCGCTCCTCCGAACCAATTGCTTTTCTATATAAGAGAGGAATCGAGAGTCGTTTCGGGTCAAAAATAATTATTTTCAATGCAGTCTTTTCTCTTATCCTCGAGTTCTCTCGATCGCGCTCTTTCCGGGACCCTCTCTTATCGATTGCACTCGAGAGAAAGAGAGTCTTGAGTCAAAGATAATGCTCAAATGGATCGGAAGAGAACGCGCGGCTTAATTTACTTTTCAAACCGTTCAGCGAAAAGCAAACTTTCCAAAATCGAAAAAAGATGGATGAAAATATAGAGATTTTCCCTTCAAAATAACAGCTCTCTTATCGCATTTCACGGTTTTTCAAAAATTTTACAATCGGACAAACGAGTTCCATCCGATGACGAAACCGAGAAACGAGAAACGTAATTCGAGTCTAATGCCCTCGAGATTTACTCGATTGGTCAACGAATCGTATTAACTTTTTTATTCTCTTAAAACTACTATACTTATAAAAGGTAAATGCCCTCATAGTTTTACATATTTTATCTCTAATATTCACATACATTGATGACTTAATTTTTACAGATACTTCACCAAATTTATGTATAAAAAATTTGTAAAAATCATACACCTTAAATTTATTTACGTAATTATCATGTGGCACATATTTTTTATACTGAAGTTATTACTATCAAAATGAAGTGAATAAAAAATTAAAAAATTAAAAAGTAATCCAACCCTAATCTCTAATTGCTCAACGAATCGTATTGATTCTACAATTTTTTTTAACAAAATTATTTTTATCCAATTCTTATTGTACTCCCACCTCGTCACTCATACGATTACAATGAGATCTGGGATATATGGTAATAATAGCGCAATTATCCAGCGACGCGTAATATCTTGGAAGATGGTGAAAGGGTCGAAAGTACATATGATAATGGTTTTCGAACGAGTTTGCGATCTCTGAGTGAGGTCGTCGGGCCTCGCGGAAGCCAGTGGCCATAAGCTCTCGCGGTTCATATGGGTCAAGTAACTCTAGTTGAAACTCAAGGAGCCACCGTCTTATACATATTCGAATGGTCTCTCGCAGAAGCGATAACGTTCGAGCGTAACTCTAGCCCCGGGAGGAGACGCGAGAGAGAGAGAGTTCGCTCAGCCTCGACGTACACGTGTTAAGCTTGTAAATACTCATCACGATGCTCGTTGACCCTCGGCGTGTATCGCGAGAAATAGGATCGTTAGCCGTAGGACAAACGACGCTGGATACGCGCAGGTGAGATCTCTAGGAAAAAGGAGAAAAAAAAATATTAGCGGAACTCCGCGCCTCACAAAATTTGCCATTTTTACTTTTTACTGCATGATTTTGATAAAAAAATGTTATTGAAAGAGTCGAATAATTCAACCTCGTATCACTCGTCATTGAAATTCACAGCGAAATGTATCCTTCATTCATTTAATGCCGATTCCCGATTCGGAGTATTCTCGTTAGTCTTTTCAAACGTCGTTGAAAGCGTATCGTTTTTTTTATCACGATATTTTTCAATAAAATGGTAAGCATAGAGGCATCATCAAAAATAATCCGCGAGTGGAATCCGCGATAGGAAAGTCACGTTTTGAAGCTCTCGTCGAACTTTTTACCGCGGTTTTCAAAGTTCTCGGATTCTATCATGAAAATCAAATATCCGATCGTGAATAAACTGCCAATATCCCACGATAGTGGGCAATGCCATTCAATGACGTTTCTGATAACAGAGAGATTCCCGGAAAAACGCACATTTTCCTGGAGCATATTTTCCTGGAGCACATTTTCCTGGACAACTATACCGACACTTTTCGCAAAATAAAAAAAAATGGCGAGATTGTTTCTTCCCTCCTCGAAAATACGACGATGACTTCCGGCTCGGCCGATCACCGATGAATCCCTTCATTGTATTTTCAGGCAGCCGAGAAAACAAGGGAGGAAAAGCTCTCGAGCGCGCGCGAGCAATATTGGCACAGGTTCTGAAACGAATCTCAAGTGAATCTGGTGGTAACGAGAGCGCGCGAGATATCACGGTTTGGTATACACAGCGTGTCCAGGCGAAGGATTTCTGGCTGACTATTAGAGCCGACTGTAACGAGGGCACGCGAAAATGCCTCACGAATTAAAATGTTTCTGGGATGCACGATGATCATTACGCTCAGTGAAATGCTCTCTCTCCTAGCTGCGATCCTCGAGGCTCGTTCGCTCTCATGGTTCCGTACCAGAGACTCTTCGTGTATTTTACGCTTATATATGCACGCGCACTTATATATATTTGTAGTTGAAAATCCAACCGGGTGAACAGACGCTCCGTATGCTCTCGACTAGAAACTGGGCCAACTGTGTAAGAACATTGGGCGAAGCTCCAGAGCTTCGTGTAAAGCACTTGCCGCAAGTGTTCGAACGACTCTGCTGCTCCAGATTCTTCGTCTCTCTCTCTTTTTCGTTTTCCATATTCTCTCTGTCTCGTTTTCTCTCTCCAGCTCCGAGAAGTATTCTTTTTTAACGCGCCTGTTAATGGCCAACCAATTCTGCCTCCGCGCGCTCTGTGTCTTCCATATCGAGCAATAATCGTATCTCGAATTTATATCCCCCTTCCTTTTTAGAAATTGGCTTTTAGCGTGTACCATCAGAAAATTTGCATACAAGAGAATCCTATTTAATAAAGTTGGAGTACAAAAAAAAGGAGCTCCGTAATGATAATGGCTCGCGGTATCTGCTGCGAACGTCGCTGAAACTGTTTCGAAACGGATCTGATTTTATCGTCGCTGCGCAATCTGTTACGGGAATCTCTTTTTTTTACCTTACAATATGCGTTGTAATGCAATTGCGAGTGTGTTTTCATCCTTGCCAAACGCGGAGACGATTTTCCGATAACGATTACAATTGATAACGATTTAGAAAAAGTTTTTTTTATCAGAACGCTCCGGAAACTTTTCTCTAACCATTTTCCAATTTTCGTTAATCTCGATTGTTTTCGAGCTAATTTCCGAAGTCAATTTTCCCAGTCCCGGGTACAAAAACGCAGTTTTTGAGTACTCCGGTCCGATAGACAGTTATCGTATCAGGAGCGCAAAAGAATGAAAAAAAATTTCGCGAACAGACGTTGAAGAGGGAATAAAAGGGAAAGAGACGAGAGGAGGAAATAAAGATATCGAGTATCGAGGATCGTAGAGGGCCAATGAGGAAAAAAGATAAAGAGGAAAGTGCAGTTCTGGTATCGACGCGACGTGTCCCAAAGAGCATCGCGATGCCAAAGGGTCGCGGTGTTCGTCCTTGCGATATTGGGCGTCCTCTTTTCCTTCGGAGCCGAGAGGGCGGCATCAAGGGACCGAGAGAGTGTCTCTGTGTCTGCAGCGTACAGGATTTATTTGCCGGATTACATCCTTCCGATAAGCGAAAACAAAATAGAAGAGAGCTCTCGTGAAGAGAGCTGACCGGGGCTCGCTCGCTCTCCTGGGGCTCGGTCGAGACTTTGCCGTTGTGTGCCCAGTCGCAGGACGCGAACGAACGGCTCGCGAGTTTTCTTCCTTCCCGATTTCTCTCTCTCTCTCTTTTGTCTCTCTTCCTCTCATCGCTGTGTTGGTTTCTCCTTATTTTTCCTCCTCGTTTCGATCTATTTGTCGAGCTTTCATCCGTCGCCGGCGCCCTTGGCTAGATTGATAGAAACGGATTGCGGAACTCTGTTGCCGACCGGTAAAACAGATAACAAAGCTATTCGGAGAAAGAGAAAGAGGCGCGGAAAGAGGATGAAGGGCTGTAATAGTTGAAGGAGCAGACGAGACGAAATGAAAAGACGAGGAAGGAGAATAAATCGAGCGAGGTATAAGAACGAGGGAGAGAGAAAGCGAATTTTCGAGAGGAGAAAAAACCCGAGGCACGACAATAAGAGACGGAGAAACTCTTCTCGTGGAAGATGGAAGATCTGGACACAAAAAAAGACGTTCAGGAGATAGCCAGTTGGCGACGTTCGCGGGTCGCTGCAAGAAATATCTGGGGAATTAGTCGATCGAGTTCGAGTGCCAAATGCGCAGAAGAGAGAACGAGAATACCAGAGGCAAAATAAAAGAAAAACAAAATGAAAAACACATTTTTCTCAACCCTCGTGTGCGGAGACCTCCGGGCCGTTCACACTTCGCGAAACGAATAAAGTTGGAAAGGGTCGCATGAACAGGCGAGAGAGGAGAAATATTTCCCCGGGAATCTCGGAAGAAAAGGGATACGCTGTTTTCCTCATAAAAGAAAATCGAGGCGGCCAGTTATCGCGTTTGAGAATACATGAAGAGTGTGAAAAGAATAAGGAAAAATACAAGAGAGGGCTCGGAAAAAAGGGATGATGGAAAATGAAAGGGACGACGAGAGCGGGAAAAAGCGAGAGAGAGAGCTCGAAGCATAAGGGAGAAGTATACGGTGGAAGATCGCGGAGGGTATCCGAGTTGTAAAAGAACCCTAACCCCCGCGCATACCGAAGCTTTCGGAAATAACCCGATGGGCGGATAGCGGATCGTCTAGAAAACGACTTTCCGTCGATATGGCCAATTCCGCACGGATCCCAGAAGAACATTGAGGCCGATTCCCCACGCGCTTTTTCCTCTCCCTTCCACCCTCCTGGCACTCGCGTCCCCTTTTCCTCATCGGAGGAATTTTTTCCCGGTGTATACCTTCTCCCTTGCTTTATCTCGCACCGTCCGCTTTTCCACGTGATATTTCCCCGGATAAGAAAAACACGCGATGCGATACAAAAGAGCTGCATTTGCTATCAATAAACACGAGAGAGGCGCAAACGTCTGAAAAACGCGATATCCCAATCATTCGAGGATCATATTTTATTCTTTCTTCCAACGATATTCCGCAATATATTCTCGCATGCATTGATCCCGCATTGTTTTTCCGGAAAATGCGTGCGGTCGTTTCGCGCTCGGGGTATACACGAGAAAATAAAAAAAAATAAATACGGAGGCTATTTTTCGATCTTTCGGGGATGAAACAGCCCTTCTGTCTTATATTCTGGTTATCGTTTTTTTTCTCTACTTCCTCGCGTTGATTGCGTTCGACTCCGCTTCGTTTATTCCCGGAAACTCATGATTTTCGTATTAACGTCGTCGATACATCATCCACGGATGTGTATCTCGCGTTCGTATCGCGCAGTCACTTGCATTGGCGATTAATAAGCGTTCCGACACATGTATCTTCCAGGAAAGTGGCTTCGGGAGCTTCCCCGTCGTCGAGCGGGAGATTATGAAAGATTGCTGACCCATTTCCCGTCAACATATGCGATCAGCTCTCATCCTAAATGTATATATATATATTTTATGTATTTTCTTCTCCCTGGACGCGTTGTTTGATTTTTCCTACAAGAAGTTATTTCCGCAAGTTCCCTTTTCTGAGCTGATATTTTTCCCTCGGGAATCACGACGATCCGAATTTCTTCCATCTTTTTTGAGAGGCACGATTTGTATTCAGCTGCAATCTTCTCATCCACCGCTGAGGGAAACTGCATCGTCGCCTATCGAGTTGCATGGAAAAACTTTCGCTCGCAGCTTGCAATTTGATCGGTTACTCTCAACACTCGGATATATAGGGGATTGTTTTTTACCAGCATTCCTCACGTGCACATCCGAACGAGAAATATTTACGACCGGGAGAAACATCCGGATCTTCCATTCCACGATCTTGAAATTCATCCGAAAGTTATGAGACGGTGAGAAAGATGCGCGCTACATGTGACGAGGAAACGTCACGAATTCCCTTTTTATTCATTATTTCATTTTTCATAGACCGGTGAAGCCTCTGGCTCTCTCTGTGACGTCTCTCCGTGTGGTTTTTTTTCTCCTTGTTTTTCTAGGGGTGAAAGTAGTCTTTGTTCGCCCGGGGCTCGCGACTCGTTACGCCTTCCGCAAAGAGCGACATGACCGAGGACAGACTTTCGGCTGACAGGTGAGGGAGTCTGCAGTCTTTCGTCGGTCGTAACCAAGGGGATGCACTCAGACCGAGACTCAGACGAGGACCCGGGGCTCGCAGCGACGAGAGAGAAACCTCAAGCCCGTGGCGCGAGACGTTCTCGTCCTCCTCGTCGCCTCCTGTCTCTCGCTCATCTCCTCGCTCTCATCTTTTCCCGCGAACTTTCCACACGAGCTCAATCTCTTCCACCGAGCTCCTCGCACGCATCGAGCTCACCGCATTACTCTCAGTTGTGTAGAAAAGCCAAGTGTGTGGTCTCGGCGTGTTTTCCACGTAGCCTCGAGCGAGTCAGGCAATCATCCGGTGAGAAGACGTTATTCCGCCATACGGCAAATTTCTCTCGCGTTCGCAGCGTTAACTTTGTCTATAACGTTATTCTTGAATCTCTCGAGCTTCAGGCGTCGCGAGACCGGCTCAACGACTCTCCAGGGTGTGATGCACCCTGGATCGTCGGTGCGAATTTCTCCCTCTGTCATTGCAACAAACTCTCGTTTTTCCACCGTAATTGAAAATCGTGGAAACTGCCAGGGGGTGCACACCTCAAAAAGAATTTCCTGAAACGTTGAAAGAGCACGATCAAAATATTTCCAGATCCTCCAGGAGAGGGAAAAAGTATACGAATTTCCACGAGTGTCAGTGCAAATTTCTCCCCCCGTCATTTCAACAAATTCTCGTTTTTATACCGTGAATGAAAATCGAGGAAGAAAACTGCCTGGTACGTCAAAAAGGATTTTCCGAAATGTGTAAAAAGAGCACGATCTAAATTTTTCCAGATCCTCTAGGACGGAAAAACTACACGGATTTTCACGGGTGTCAGTGCAAATTTTTCCCTCCCATAATTGCAACAAACTCTCGTTTTTCCACCGTAATTGAAAATCGAGGAAGAAAACTGCCAGGTACCTCAAAAAGAATTTCCCGCAACCTTGAAAGAGCATATGATCAAAATTTTTCCAGATCCCCCAAGACGGAAAAATTACACGAATTTGTGCGAATATCAGTGTGAATTTCTCCCTCTGTCAATGGGAAAAACTCTTGTTTTTCCATCATATATGAAAATTAAGGAAGAAAACTGCCAAGTACCTCAAAAAGAGTTTCCCGAAACGTGTACAAAGATCTCAATTTTTTTAGATCCTCCAGGAAAGACAACACGAATTTCCGCGAGTGGTTTTACGTCCTTGCGTTTGTCGACGTTAGTATCTCCGTGCGATTCGAATTAATGAATTTATGCATCATGGATGCTCATAATTTGAACGAACGCGACGCTCTCGCGGCCCTCTCCAGCATTACGGAGCGCATTGGTACATTATCATGCTCTGCACGATCCAGCCAATTACCGAAAACAACCCCTCTTTTGTGGTATACGTCAGAGGCACCCCCGCGTCGCCCTGAGCCTTCTCTCAAATCCTCTCTCTCTCTTTTTACGTCTCTCCATCTTTCTCTCTCTTGCTTCTATATCTATCTATTGTCACACTCCTCTTCTTCGAAGCCCTTCCTCTCGTTTCCGCTTCCTGATAATTTTAACGGGACACCGTACCGCCTGCATCACGCGCTCGTCGCTCTCCCTCTCCCTCGACGCACACCGCAGAAAATAATCCACAATTATTCCAGGCAGAAGCTCGCGTCGTAATGAGCGCCGGATATTCTGGTAATTCAAAACGGGAGCGCGGGAGAGAGACGGATATATATACATACATACATACATACATACATACATACATACATACATACATACATACATACATAGGTACATACATATATGTATATACAGAGGGAGAGACTGTAATAGCGGAATACTCTCTTCTGGACAATTTATAATGGTCTCGCTCGGTTTAATGCGAGTGTACCGAAAATGTTCGCATCTCCCAGGTACTAAACATGCTGAACATCGATGAACCCTTTTAACGTTTGTGTACAAGGCTCATACGCTGGCGGTAATGTAGAGAAAATTTGCCGATACTCCATTGTTAAGCTCTCTCGTTTTATAAAACGTATGTTGCTCGGATACGGGTTATTTGCTCAAAAACCATTGTACGTCCGACAAATGAATTCTCCGGCTACCCCACGGAATGATCGAGAATGAACGAGCGCAGATCGTACATTAATGCGGAAACAACATTTCGGAAAAGTTCATTGTTTATCGGGGTATATAAATGTGCTCGATGATCCAGAAAGTTCAACTTGACGATTGTACACGCACGTGGACGAAATGCCACCCAGAAGCGAAAAAGCAGATTTCGTAGATTATTCGAACGCGATAATATCGAAACGAGGAGTCACGTACCCCGTAATTTACGATCCGCCAAAACATTTCGGTCGTACGGCCCTCATATCCATTTGTGGCGTGTTGAATGCTTAATGAGGACACTGGGCAATGTAAATAGGCCGAACGAAACAATTTTTCCAGCGTTAAATGACTGCGCGATGTCGACGATAAATCTCATCGTCACACGAAAGAAGAGGAAAAAAAATCGAAAAAAAAGGAAGAGAATAGATCCAGAGAGGCCGAGAGTCGTTGATGAATGGCCCCGAACCGTTCCGGTCTTATCTCTCTCGGTCACAGTAAAACCTGCAGAGTCTAAAGTTTGGAAGTGCGAGATAAAAGTTTTCGGAAAAGCGTGTTTTCGTGATCCGGGAGAGCAGAGAGAGAGCGGTGTGCGGAGGCTCGTCGACGGGAGAACGCACAGGAAATGGCAATGTCTAGTGAGCCCGAAGCGTTGCCTCGTGTATACATATACGGACGAGTCCTCGGCGCGCCAAGATTCGACCGCAATTCATCAATGACTGGTGGATCGTACATGAAACGTCACTGGGGAAACACAGCGGAGCGTTTGGCGCCGTTATCAAGATCGGCACTCTCTCCCTCCCCCCCCTCGACCGCTCGTGCTCTCTGCCAGTAAAAATCTTCGGAAGGGCCACGAGGATATAGACTCGCTGGCACGTATCCAGCCAGACGCGTCTCACTTGTAAAAAGAAAGACGGAGAAAGTCGGATATCCTCATCACATTTTCGTGAGAGAGTATGTTTGTTATCGCGAATCCTTTTCCGAATTACTAATCAGATCGATATAGTGATCCTGAAATATTAAATTTTCACGAAGTTCACATTTTTACGTTTTGCTCGAACTTTTATTTTTACGGCTTTTGTGACAGGGAAGAAAATTGTCCGGAGCTTTTCGTGTTTCACGAAATTTGATATTTATAACGAAGTGAGTTCAGAATTGGGTGCAATTTGAACGTAGCCGGCGATTTGAGGGAAGTTTCTCGAGATCGGTAAAATATGCAGATGCGAAAGCTACTTTGTTAAGATGGATTATGGTGTGTCCAGGGGAGTCTCCTGAGATCGCGACGAAAGCCGAATGAACGGGGGGAGGAGAGGGCTAAAACGCAGGAGACACCGTTACACTGTCTGGAACCTACGTCAAACTGTCCCACGCAATTCCACATCAGTGATCCCACAGGGTGCGTTTGCATAACGGCATAAATCGGCACTGGATTCGGGACATATTTATGCGAGACGGCGATATTACCTTGACGTCTCTCCAGGGCCTTGAGCCAGAGACTGGCGCTCACACGAAGTAGCCCCGACGTCGACAGCGACGTCGACGAGGCATTACCTGCTGGGGTTCTCCCGGCGAAGGGGTTCAGTAATTTGCTTTGGCCAAACAGGAGCTCACGTTCTCTATATTCACACACACACGCGCGCGCATCCCCGAATCTCGCCACCAAAAAGGCTTACTTTCCTCGCGAAATCACCAAAATTCCGCCCTCTCGTTACTACCCGTCCAACTGCACATAAATCTGTATAATCCGGGAACATCAGTATCTCCGAGCACGCACGAAAATCACACGCACACTGCCTCTGCCAAATTCAATTTCGCAGCATTGAATATCCGAGCGGGTGCCGAGACGGTCCTCGACGTTTCCTTCGATGAATTTCTTTTGTTGAGAGGAATTCATGAGACTTCGGGTTACATCCTCGATTCACCTCGCTCCACGAATTTTCTTATAACGTTCGAACATTTTTTTCAGCAAATTGTTTCACTTAGTCGGAAGAGAAACGTTCCATGTGATTTTAGACCTTTTCGCGATTTTACAATCGATACGTCTGAGAAGTGAGATTTAATAAACCAGAAAATTGTAATGCGACTTGACCGTCGATTTTTTTACGCCCTGAATATGTGGCAGATAAAATCTATAATTTCTTATCTCGTAGAGAAAGAGCGTTCAAAAGTGATTTATTATTATTTACGAAAAGTTGGTACTTTCGACTCTATCTGGAGTTTACGGTCCGTTTGACATTGAAGTGGGTGAAAAAAAAACTGACCGTCCGAGTATATTGAGTGTAAAAAAATGATAATAGAATATCGCGCTTATCTCGTGAGCTCGTAGACATAAAAATGCAATGAAATCGATTACAAAGTATAAATTAACAAATTAAGGATTTTTGAACGTAAAAAAACTTAAATATAAATTTAAGAGTGGTGTGTAGGATTTCATTTATAATAATAATGGATCTTTTTTCCATTATTATTACGGGAAAATATTTCAAGCGAAAAATTCTCCTCGACTTTCGTTCTTTTTTGTACGCGAACAAGTCGGAGCTTTCGGCTTGCCAATTTAATGTTGGAAATCCTCAGCAAATATACGAGAATATGGGGAGCGGAAAGAAGAATGGGGAAGGAAGAGAAAGGGACGAGAGAAGAGAAAAGGTACTCTGGCCACGAGAGTCAGAGGAATACTGAAGTCGGATTAACGGGATACGCGCTGGGAATAAAGGAATTAAAGGATGATAACGTTTTCGGGTCTTAACGCGCAGCCGGAGCTGCGGATATGGCGATGAAAAACTGAAGAACGTTGACAATGTGCGGTTTTGTAGAAAGAAAGTCGAATAAGCCAAAAGGGAACGAAGGAAAAAACCATCGGAGAAAAAAATTTTTCGTAATTATTTTAAAAGCGCATCTTTATTTTCAAGGAAAGAATGTTCCTTTGTTGCAAACGTGATTTATATCAAGGAAAAAAAATATATAGGAGGAGAAAAATATGAAACAATGTTCAGAGCCTTACAGCGAATTTTATGCACAGTCTAGAAAGATTTTCGTGTCCGCGGGAGTGCGTTCTCCATCCATGAGAACATTTTCCGAACGCTTTCATGAATATTTCTGCTCGCTTATTTTCTTATTTTTTTTTTTCCTCGAGGAAGAAGCTCTCCCGTGAGAGAGCGGCGATGTGTGAAACGCGAGGGAAGTTGGGTCACGGTGACGAGAATGTCGACCGCGAGAATTCGCTACGTCACCGACACTTTTGCTCGCGATAAAACGTCGCAAATCGACAGGCTCTATTACACGGAGACGTGAGCGCTCGATATACATGCAATCTCTCCGTCGGGAAACGTGAAATTTGTAACCCACATCTGCCGATGCGAGAGAGGAATGCTGGGCGTGTCGCACACCGTTAACGCAGCCTCGAGCTTTTCGCCGCAAATTTTTCGTCTCGTCTTACCGCGTCTCGTGGATTCTCGGACCCGCTCATCTGACGTGTGTGTTCCCTCACTCGAAATTAGATACAGGTATAGAAAATCTGAGGAGAGGACTCATTGCCGGGTATTCGTGTCCGTTCTGATACCTCGATGCCTTCGAAGTATATGCCTCGCTCGCTTATAAGTGGAGTTTAACATGCGATCCTCGTGACTATAACGTGTAATTTCTATATTTATCGTACTTTGCACTCATTTTTTGTTCGGGCGATTTTATTAACGAATTACTTCTTTATCTGGTATTTTTTTATTGAAAGTAATTTGTCACGGTGCGCGGAAAGCTTTGGATTTACATCGACCAAAATTCGGGATAAAAAAAAATCATCGCAGTGGTCACGTTTGAAAAAATTGAGATCTTGAATTGTTTTTAATGAGTAGTCATTTTTTTGTATTTTTTAATTTTAATATTTAACTTTAATGGAAGTATGACAAAATTTAGTGAAATTTGCATTCAATTATTTTAATTATGTGCAATCATGTGGGAAGAACGTTCTTAAGAGCTTTAGGACAATTTTATTGGCCTTACGGTATTTCCATGAAATTCAGGATAATTATGGAAATCTGTGTTGAAGAGTATTGTAAAAATCTCAAAATAATGACTCTGATGGAGCCCAAACCATTGAATTAAGTGATTTAAAATTTGGCAAATTACTCGTACGTGCATGACCGATCTCCGTGCAGCATGGACGTCTGATCGATAAATTATGCAGCGTTTTTGTAGTGTTGATGAATTGGCTCGCGAATTCAATTAACATACTTTGTTCACCATATAAATAACACTCGAATACTTGTCATTCAAAATTACAGATCAACTTCATCTTTACACAAAACTAAAAAAAAAAACAAAATAAATTTGTAAATAAAAAGTTGATCCTAATTAAAAAATCCCCTGGACAAGATCTTACCGCATGGTGGGATTGAATTTTTTATTTCTGAAATTCGGAGCGGAACATTATCCCCGTCCGTCAGTGTTGCGTAAAGGCGGAAGGTTGAATGAAGCACATTAAATGCGCGACGGTAGCATTAAATGTTGAACACAGCCCGGGGGCAGCGATGCAAAGTCGGGATGGCAGGTGAATTGCCACAAACAGCGAGAGACTCGGGAGAAAGAGACCAAGGGGTGGAAAGAGATCGCCGCACGAAGTTTGTAACAGCAATTAAACTGAATATACTAGATTTTCAAGAGAAGTGCCAGAACCTGCCACCTTGCCCGAGGGTAAAATTCGCCCGGTGAATATACGACAAGCGCCTTGTATATTTCCGTGCATATAATGCCGTCGAAATCGTGAGTCATCCCTCACAGCGGATTGGCCCACGAAAATATCCTTTTCGCGGATGTAAACGTATTATTTTATGCGCCTATAGATCGTGAGAAATATCGAGGCTGTCCGTCGTATATAAGCGTTATAAGGCACCAAAAACTGGTAGACATATACACGCGCGCGTTTGCATTCGGGAGCCTTTCAGATATCGACATTTTCCACGGCGCACCGGGATTGAGCTCCGTTTCTCGTATTTATTGAGGCCATTTTTATCCTCGGTATATAAAAATGTATTCAGGAAAGCGTTGGTGGAAATTACACCATTCCAACGTGTCCGATCCCCTTTTTGCTCTCCTCCCTCGATCTCTATAAATATATTCTATCGCAGACACCCTCTCTCGATACGCCAGAATTTCGTCTGGCACGCCAGAAAAATCGAACCGAGAGCCGGGGTGCTAAGGAGAACGATTTGCGGCCACGGCCGGATCGAGTTAAGCTCTCGCGGGAGATGAATCGTAATGCTTTTCGCGCACAGTCAACGGTGAAATTATTTTCACAGGTTGCAAACCTTTGTGACGATCGGTCTTTTCGCACCCAAGCGCCTCTCTTACACCCCCGTTCAAAAGGACGCGATCGATAAAAATGACTAAAAAGAAAAATTTCGTTGATTAATTTCGGCGAAAGGAAGAAAATTCGAAGCTCGTAATTCACGTCGAAGTGTGTCATCTATATATAGGTTGTAAAATCTCCCTCGGAGAATAATTATTACCCCGATGGAGATATACCGTTATGTATACACGGAAAATAACGAAATTGATGAAGAATAAAGTTGAATTTCGTACAAGTTTGGAGGTAAAGAAGAAGAAGAAGACGCGAACGGTATCTCGGTAAAATAATGAAGGTCGTATCTCCGTCAACGTTCGGAGGTTCTTGCTGTTACACCGGCCTCAAAATCGAGCACGCGAAATCTTATTCACCCCCGCGTTGTGAACGATATTATACGAGCTCTCGAGTGGGCGTTGAACGCGCCGCGTCGCAGCTTTTGCTATTATTAAACATTTTCCCTCAAATATGTAGCGACTCTAGCAGCTCACAATTTATAGGCAATATCCTGGCCTATTATTCCTGGCAAGTGAGAGCAGTTATGTAAAACAAACCGGGTTTTCCCCGTCATCCCTTTGGACTAGCGCGGGATCTCGCGAAGGAGCGAAGGAATCGCCGCGCGAAAATAGAGAGAGGAAGAAAAAAAAAACGAGCCGAGAAAATAAACGAGGACGGTGCGCCACGGAGAAGCTTAAGACAAAGGCAAAAAATAAATTTACGAGCCATCTAATTTTCATGAAATTCAAACAGCTATTGGAGAAAATTTAAACGACTTCTCTCCCGAGAAATTTCGACAAACACGAGAGAGAGTGCTCGAGCGTCAAATTCATGGCACCGCGCGTCCCTGGAAGATGAAACCAGTCGAAAGGAATGATGATGATTCGATATGAATTTTTAAAAGAAAAATATACGTACACGAGGTTCAATTTTAATCTTATCGTAAACTTGAGCTTATCTGCACGCGGGGAATTTGCGGGTTGCCCGATACGCGTTGAGAAAGGGGAAAATGCATGTTCGGGCGAACCGGAAGCCTTTTGTTTCCGAGCGAATTCCAGAAGAGAGCAGCGACAGGGTTTTTCGGCAGGGGACGTACGTCGAGGCTTGTCGAGGCTCGATCCCATTTCGGCGACCCATTGCGTTTAGCAAAGAACCAGAGCACCTCCCCATAAATAAGGGATGGAAATCCGTGAGGGAAGAAGAGGACTGCGCGGCAGGGAGGGAGAGGGGAAAGGTCTAGTCGCACCCTCCTGTCTAGCGAAACGAGTGTGTAACGGCATGCGATGCCGTCGCTCCGAAAGCCCGGATATAAATACGAGCTCGCGTTTAGGGACACTAAGTTTCGGGAGGGATAGGCCATCCTCCTCTCGAAACCCCCCTCGCTCCCTCTGTAATATGCTGCCTGTCCGTTTTCACACGAGCCTCGATACATACGCGAGGGTTGGAAATAAACAGGAGAGCTTTTACTCTAGATTGATGGCACACGAATTTTACGGATGATCTCTCTTCTGATGTTTACCCAACTTTATAGACATCAGCCTTTTTTATGTACCGACGCAAGAAGGAAACAAATAACGCCGCATTAAGTTCAGACGTTCACGATGAAGAAACGCTCGGAAGTAATAATTCAATTTTATCATTGAAGAGATGACACATCTGGCGTATGTTCACGAAGTATTTATTTTAGGATTATCAGAGCTTCGGAGCTTTGCATGATTAAATTGGAGGAGGAAAAAACGATGATCTCGATGTGATATTAACCACTGAACCGGATGGTGGAAGTTCCTGGAATTGGTCGGAAATCCTGGAGGATCGATAACCTTCTTAGCCATCGAAGTCAAGAGATAGATAGATAGAAAGAGACAGGGAATGTTACCTGTCTTACTTGGGATAATCCTTGGATAACTTGAGACAATATCGATCCGCTTCGTGTAACAATCGATGCAGGAGCCCAGCTACGGTATAGCGAATCGTGCACGTATGTGAGCCGGATTCAGTCGAGGAGTGCGCACTTTGTGTACAACGCGAGATATGGGCGCACCGGAGGGTGATTAGTGGAGAGTTGGCCGGGAGAGCGTAACGAGCTTCGGTTACGAATTTCGCAGAGTTCGAGCAGAGAGTTGGCTCTGCAGTTCGAGGGTATAACCAGGTCCGATGTAACGCCGCAAAAGCTTGATAAACGTTGCGGCGCAGTGCGGTCGGCTCTGAGCTTCGATTCGTAACCCATCGAGGCCTTTTGTCTGTCAACGATTCCAGCCCGTAGTCATCGACGATTCCGGAAATGCATGTAGACGTAGATGTGTCTACATGCGAGTATAAACCCTGCTGGCATCGGAACACGCTCTTGCATATCGAGCGTCCTGGATTTGAGATAATCACTGTAAAACGAGCGAGAGAGAGAGAGATTCCTCCGGTCTGAGATCGATGGGAGTCTTTATCTTTATTGCCGAGAGACTATCGTACTTACCCTATTACCGAGTATTCATCTTCGGCAAATTAAATTTGAATCCGATAGTAACTGATAACCTTGTTCAATTTCTCCAGGTACAGTACATAAATGGGATTATAGTTGTATACTTATGCTTTACTGCGTCATCAAATTTTGGTGGGGGACGCTTAAGAATGTATGGTTCTTTCATTTCAAATCATAATAAATCGCTAAAGTTTGTACATGATATACATAATGATAAAAATTCTTTACCACATCAAAAGGGCTTCTCTAATTACAACAGAAGTTCATAAACTGCGCATGCGTAATGGCGGGAAATTCAAAGTTGACGCATGCGCGCCGAATGATGACGTCATAATGCATAGTCAGGATTATCACAAGGATAAAGTACGACTTTCACTAGATTTCAAGTCGACGTACAAAATAGGCCAGGAAGGGATTAATATTCAATGTCAATCAATTCCGACATAAATATCAAGTCCGACAGGTACTTCGGGAGCATGCATACGTGTTTGTTAAAGTCGATAATTATAATTTTTATGCTACATGGAATAATTGACTCTGAGGTGCAGGAAAGCATGGGCGGCGATACTTTACATCTCAAAATATACACTCGGTGCGTGAAGCAAAACCCATTTATTATATTCTTAATAACTAGTTCGACCTGCTCCATCCGTTTTTCCTTTACCAGTGAGAAAATCCGGGTGATCGGACGAGAAAGGAGTGAGCTGAGGAGAGAGACATTTTGTGTGGGTCGAGACGACGTCGACGAGTCCCATGCACCCGCGGATCTCGCTGTCCTCTTCCGAGCTGCAATTTCGAACGAGTGACAGGCTCGCCTTCGCATCAACTACTTTGTCACACGACCCACAATTTTATCGTTCCCTTGGATAAATAACAGTAAATCTCGAAAAAACATATACAAAGATAAAAAGAGGTTGATAATGAACTGATGAAGAATCCTCCGAACGAGTAAAATCGTTTTTTTCATTCCGTTTTGCCATTCTGCACGTTTTTTCTTGTTCTGGTACTCACGGAGGAGCAAAAGAGAGCAAAAGAGTCGTTTCCTTACTGCCCTTCCTATCTGCGAAACGTCATCCAATATGGCCGTTCCTTCTTGTCTGATTTTGGCAAGAAAAACAGTTTTTCCTCTCGTCTTCATATACATACGACGCAGACGATTCCCTCGCAGACGCGTCTCGCGTTCGCCAATTGTTCATCTTTATTTTTCCTTCTGCTCTCTGCACACGCTCACAAAACAAGAGATGCTCTCGAGGACGCGTACAAGCCCAAAGGAATAAGGAACCTTTTTCGCTGACATTAAGAGACGATGCGAGAGTATCGGATTCCCGAAATTGGATTCTTTCGTTGTGGCGCCTGTTATGGCTTCGCATTATCCAAACTTTAGCCTTTCCTCTAATACGGGCACATATATACAAATAAACACACGCTTCAGACACCATAATATATAGTGCACTCCCGTACGATAGTTTCCCTTGCGAATCTCATTCCGATTCGGCCGCGAAGTAAACGAAATACTTTCGGCACTTTTCCGCGATACGGGGAGTACGTAACAAGAAGATCAGCGACGTTGTTTAGGAGCGAAAGAAACTTGGACCGAGAGCCATTAAGCCGCAGTAATCTCACGGGAAATCTAACATTCTCGAGAAACGTAGTTAATCGAAGAAGAGAGAGAAGGATACATGGAGAAAAGATACACGTGCAGAATGATGGAATACATATACGCAGGGAAATCAACAAGATATTCCGTCAGGGTAAGTACTTCTGCCTTTGTAAGTACAAGTGTCTGTAGCTTTGCAAATATAATATATTTACAGTACACATGATGCGCGTGTTGCATCATCGGAGATCAGTCGAAAGGGATCTTTCTTTGAAATAGTGTATTCAAGCACGTAGCGACGCAAAGTTCCCTTTATCTCGCTTTCTCTTATCTCTCTCTCGTTCTTTCTGTCTCTATCCATCTTTGCTCTGTCTCACTCGTTCAGCTCGCATCGTTTTATCTTCTTCTACCAAATACCAGTAGGACGATTTCGATTTCCCCAGCAGTCAGGATATTCCCAGGATTTCTCGTTTATTATTCAAATAGCTTATTCGCCGGCGGCTCGTCTTACCAGGGCGTCACGTGTCACGTACACGCCTTAAACTATTTACCGCGGTAGACACTCGCGCTCTCCTTGATTTCATTACGAATTATATTCTCTTACCGTGAGTCATCCTGATTTTCCGATAGTTGTTCGAGCTTTTTTTATACGAGCCAAAATTTACGGCTGTGTAACGATGTTACGGAGTGTGTGTTTTTTGAAAGAATTTCTGTGAACACGACGAGGAGAAATGAAGGAAAAAATTTAGATGAAGATTTTTTCTCGGACTACCTTATTTTTGGTTTATACTTTAATTTCTCGATTTTTATGTATCAAGTTCACTTGCACAAGGATGTATTATACACTACCCTAATAAATTGAAGGAGCAAGAAATTTTTCACAATTTTATAAATTTAATTAGTAAAATTACAAATATTAGTTCTCAATTTTTTGAGAAAAAATGGAAGGAAAGCTGAAATGAAGATTGTGTATTTTCTGACAGTACGATATACTTTTTTTCTCCAGATAAAAATTTTACGTACTTCAGTAAAATAAATTTACAAGAAACGACGACAATGAACAATTTGTGTCGCTTTCCTTTAATCTTAGTCATTCAAAATCTCTCTATGTTTATATTGAGAACGTAGTATGGATCTCTTTGAGAATTGTATTAAGCAAGAAAAGAGATTATGACGGAAAATTTCAGACACAGGGATGCGATAGAGTCTATTCTGATATCGATCACGTCTTGAAGCTCATCGTACCGGAAATTGAAGCGAAAATGCAGAACGGATGAGACAAGGCGCTCCCTGGTCCCTTCCTGCGTGTACGTATTTATACTCGTTTAAGAAATAATGTCCTTTGCACTCTGAGATTACAATCTTTATGGGACCCATCGGAGAGATAATGGATTCCGCGGGAAAATCTTGCCCGATCTTCTCGCTTACGACCGTGAAACGACGACAAGGCAGGTGCTCCTGAGACATTGATTTCCCGTAGATTGCATTCGGTATTTCGACCCTCACTTTATCTCTATCACCCTCTCTCTCCCCTCCTCCTTTTTTTATTCTCCGTCTCGGATTCGGATGTTCGGCAAAAAAGAAAAGGGATCGCCCCGGTACCGATAAGAATTCGCTTCGGTGGCACAAAGATTTTATTTTATTTTTATTCACAGACGCCGTAAACGCTCCGATCCGGCCATATTTTCATGACTCTTCCCATGCCTCGTCTTTAAAAATTGAAACTGGAAATTGAAGTATAAATTGCATTTTTTCAATAATAGATTTACATTTGTGAATTATTTAACAATTTTGTGGTAACAGAAAATGAATTCTTGAATTTTTCACATTTTGTTTAAATTTTTAACACGTCCATTGATATTTTATGATTCTAAAATAAACTTCTTTTATTTATCTTTTTCTACTTCATGAGTTTACGCACGGGGATAAAATTTTTTTATTTACATTTTTTTGTAAATATTGTTGAATTAATTCGGAATTGTTTACGGATGAGAAAAATCATCTGCTCTGAAATTTATTTTTCCGTTCGATTTTTTTTTTCATTCGACGAAAGGTGAAATGAAAGTTTTTTTTCGATAACGGGTATACATCGTATGAAAATAAATATTGTCCATCGACTGTAAAGCGTATCGTTTCTCTATTCCCGGAATATATAGAAATGATAGAAAAATATGTACATTGGGGCAAAATTTATAGTTTTCGTCAGGAAAATAGCGGGAAGGAGAGACAAAAATATATTGAAATCGAGCGTCAGCGAGGAATTGGTCCGTCGGGAGTTCCATGCGAAAATAACGTAACAATAACAAAAGTTCGCGGATCACTTCTACGTACGAATGCAATGCCGTGATCGTAGACGTTGTTGCGATGAACGCCGAATAACGGACATAAAAGATCCACGAATTCGAACAAGACGATATTATTCACGTGAATTCGTGATATTGCCCGTCTCGTGGAAAAAAGCCAAATCCTTATCGCTTCCTGAATTCACATCTATTTTCTTAAATCATAGGTTTTTCAATAAAATATCACTTTAAAATATTTTACAAAAAGTCCTCTTAATTAGTGTATGAATTTTTTTTAAATTATCAAAAAAATTTTCATGGTTTTAATGAACGAAAAAATATAAATTTATTCGCTACGTGAGAGGAAAGAATTTTTTTCAGGAAATTTGCGCTCGCATAATGTACGAGTGAATTTAAATATTTTTAATGATAATGTGTATCCAATATCACATTAGCTGATGAAAAATATTTCATTACATCCGACAATATTTCATGAATTCCTGGATTTGTGAGAGTTGGATGATAATAATTACATTTCCGAGAATATGTTCTCATTGTTATTAAACTATACGTAAATATTTCCGGAGCATGTTAATCAACGCATAGAAAGAAAACTGTGGAAACGAATATTGAATTCGCAAACCATGCAATGGAGAGTTCACGTTCCATTACTGCTATCGGAACAAAGAAAGCTCCCGACACACTAGAATTTTTGTGCTTGGTTGAATATTGAATAAAAATATAAACATAAATACAACCGTATTTGGGATTCCACGCTGATGAGATAAAAAAAAGTTTGTCTCGGATTTGTAATTTTCTCCATTTGTTGGATCGAGCATGGGAAACGTAAGGACCTTTCGTCTCTTTTCCGCGAACCCTTCTGTTTCTCGTAATTAAATATACGCACCAGGAGACTCCATCCATCCATTCGGAGGGCTGTAAATGTTGCGGGGATGTAAAAACGAGACGCAGAACGGTGGAGGAGAGAAAGAGCGGAAAAGAAATAGAGACTATCGCGTGAGCGTTCGTCGGTGAAAAACAAATTACGCAGAACGGTATACGGAGCTATCCCTCGGTACACTACGCTCGCTCCGATGTCGATGGATACATATTTATATGTATGCACGATTCATCCGCTATACATATATGTGTATACATTTATGTATACATACATACAGAGAAAAATATTTATATTCGAGCGTTTTGCATTATGCATTAATTTTGCTTCGGTGAACGAGCATCTCAGGCACGTCCAGCCGAGTTATCTTTGCTTAACATTTCACGACTGGTTTCGTACACGAAGATACAGATGTGTAACGTAAATACTTTTAACGACCCTCCGCTTTATTTTTTATATTTTATTTTCAGTTCTTTCAGCCTTCTTCCCCGTGCACTTTGCGTATTAAAAATTTTTCAAATATTGGCAAACGGGCGACTGGAAATGCATGAAATTTTCATCCTTTTTGTCAAGTCGTACTCTTTCGACTAGAATAAATTTCGATGAGTTTTCGCGGAGTAGAAATATCAAGTAGACATTTTTTTGAAAAAAACGTGGATGAATATTTTTAGAAAATACTTTGATGTCGGTCAGTCTGCTTTTATAAAGAGAACTTTTCTCCGTAGCTTCAAATGATTTTTCTCCGTGCATTGATATTCGGGGATGAAATCGTGCAAGTTTCCTCGAGCTCGATTCAAGAAATTTTCGACGTGAGGAACAAATTCATCTGACTATTGTCCGAGCCAGCGAGGAAACGGCAAAATCGAGACGGGAGAAGAATCAGAAATCGTTTTAGTCCCAGCAGCTTCGGAGTTCTTCTGAAAATTGAGACTCCGACTCCGATCATGAAGATCTTTCGTTCGTTCACCTCATTTTCTCACTTTTTTTCCTCCTGATTTTTTTCTCTCTCGTCGTTGATGTCACCCGTCCATTCTCTCTTCGTCTTCGCGCACCTCCTTCGTTGTCGTCATTCTCTCTTGTGTCTCTTATCCTGACACGGTCCACCTCCGCGTCGTACGGGGCAAACTACGTCCACCCACTTCCCATTTAGCGTGGAACACCTCGGTCTTGTTTGCAATCGAGTATTACCCACTCCTCACCGTCCTCATACACACTGCGTTCTTTTTCCTTTTTTTCTCGACTTTTTTTTCATCCTCTCTCACCGAATCTTTTTCGACTGAGTCGCTCGTCACCAATTCGCATCTCTTTCACGTAAACAAGAATTCTTAGAACTTTCGACTTTTTCGTAATCCTTTGCTGTATTTTTTATGTTAGATTTATTTTTAAAATACGTCGATAAATTTTATCTGATTCAAAACGAAATTTTCTTGGACTATCGAGTATGAATTTATTTACTATATCGATTTTTTTTAGAAAATTCCAAGAAATTTTTTTAAAACTAATTCCAGACGTTACATCGATTTTTCAAGATTTTTTTATATTTTTTCGTACATCGTTGACTTAATTGTGTCCGGCTCTTGACGCGGAAGTTACTCAGACTGTCAAATATACTTGCATGTTTATCGGCTGGCCGTAAAACGTAAGCGGATGGCGGCGATCGTTGACTGATGAGGACGGAAAGTCGCTACCGACTCCATGTCCCTATGGGCTTTTTATGGGCGTACTCCTGCCGATGCAACGTTCTATCCCAAGCTTCTGCGATACACGCGAGAGGGTGAGGTGAGGCCTATGGACCGATGTCGTGCCCACTACCGAGATCATATCTTCGCCAATTACGCGGACCTCGTTCGGGTACTTTAATGACCGCAAACGGAGGCCACTTGTCTCTCAGTTCTTTTCTATCTTTCCCTCGCTCTTTTGCCTTTCACTGCTCCGTCTCTCTCGTTTTTTCTTTCTCTCTGTCTCTCTCTCTTCGCCCAAGCGCAGAATTTATTTTTGAGGCGACGATGCAGGAAATCCGTACATATAAAGTGTAATCCAGCTTTATCTTTCCCTTTACACATAAAAAGAAATGAGGAAGGCATTTATGTCTTTAGGCTCAGGCTGAGTATCCTTTTGCTAAAATAAAATGCACTTTTTTATAGGTACACGCTCGATGGAGAAAGTGCCATCTTATAACTAAATTCAGCGTGTGGAATAAGAAATTAGCTGTCAATGAAGATTTTTAAACTTCAATCTTATTGGTAGTTTAATAAAAGTGAGAACTTCAAGGAACTGCTGACAGGTAATGTTATTGTTGAAAAAATATCGAGGTTCGAATATCGCGAAAATTATTTGCCGGATCGAATTGCATGTAACATCAGTATTCAGCGATAAAACTTGATTATCACAAAGGCATAGTCTTTTGGAGCGCGTGTGGGTCGACGAGATGCAAAACGTACGACATAAACGTCACCTCCGATACAATTGAGTGTTCGGATTTTATCCTTTATACACACGTGTATATGTCTTCGTTTTTAGAAAAGGAGATCTCTTTTGAAAGGGTTAACCAATGTAGACTGTTTAATGGTATGTTGCCGGAAGTTGGAGAATATGGAAACTCATACTTGAATCATGGCTAAGTGTGAATTTCGATCATCTTCAAAATAAATAGAAAAATAATATTTTTCAAAAATTACTAATATGAGTCACTCAATGACAATTTCAATGAATTGAAAGCATGACGATTAATACGAAAAATCAAGATACATTTTTTGCCCTGAAATCTTGAGTATCTTTGATTTATTGACTTTAATTGATGATTTTTATGTGAACTAATTTTTCAAACCTTGAGAGCTCTTCTCAATCAATAATTCTTTTTAATTGGAAAAACCTTTTATGAGGTACTCGCTACGAGATGTCTACTTCGACTCTTAATAATATAACTTTGCTACCGAAGCTCTGATTGATGACAGTTTTATCAGTTGCTTACCCTCCGCGTTTCTAATGCCTATAATTTGTCTAGTTATGAGCCTGCGAGTAATCGATACAGCGTTAACGTTTCACGAACGAGACTGGAACCGCGACCACTTATATATATCCGCGTTTCCACTTTGCTACCCGAGAAAAACACGTTTGCGGTACGTGCAAAGATTCCGCGATGATTATACTCGCCTCATTCATTAAATGGAATATAAACCATTTTTTTCGGTCCTCACCTCGCTCTCTTTCTCTCTCTCTCATTCTCAAACTTTTTTCCTCTCTCCGTCTCACCCGCGACCAATCAAACCTGTCTCGAGATCGTATCTGCGAGCCTCTGACACGAATTCCCATGATTTTTCTCACAGTGACAGAGTGCGCTTGGAAAAATTCACCGCAGGCTATTCACCGTGCGATCGTCAGATATGTCAGAGTGTTGTGACAAGTTCACGTCGACAGCGACTGTAAACATTATTCGTTTGTCGAAAGTGGAGGCAAAAAGCCAGGCGAGTGGCTCTCTCCCTCGCTATCTCCGACGTGTGTGGATTTAATGCAGCTCGTGCGTTCTCCTCTCTCTGTGCGCTCGAATCCACTTGCTATCAGAAATCGCGACCGGTGAAGATAGGGACGTTCGTAGCCGCGTCTCGGAGGAGGTAGAAAAATAAAAGGAAACGAAGGAAGGCGCTTTGGAAGCCTTCGATATATCCATATTCGAACTTTATCTTCTCCTGGACGGCTCTATCCATCCAGCTGTTAAGCTCCATTGCTTCTCACTGTATGTACGAGAAGAACTCTCTCTTCGATCGGCGCTTACCACCAACTTCCTCTGCTTCTCGCTCTCTTTATTCTTTTTCCTCTCTGTACCTGGGCGAGCTACGACATCGTGCTGAGAAAAGTTGGTTCGCATTTCTACGGCCAGGAAGAACCTTTCGCGCATCGAAGATCGTACATATAATCCGAGGTTACTGTATATAGTTTTGTCCTTCTCTCTCATCTCTCTCTTGATTTTTTGTTTCTCTTCGGAAGCGTTGATCCCTTCAGTAGAAGCGGTGCACACTGTTTAGTTTATCGAGACTTAGGGATAGTTACGAGGGCTTTTACGTGTTCCCGCTAGATGCGCTTACCGGGAGATTTTAAACTAAAGTGCACCGAGGCGAACGAATGCATGCCCTGTCGTGAACGCTAAGCTGCGGAGTAAAGTTCTCGCTCCGGGAGCTACGAGGAAGATCAAGGAGCTTCTATCACTTCAATATCATTATTAAAAAACAATTTCAGACTAAATCAGAATGAAATTACGAAATTATAAATTTTTAGGAGACTCGTAAATTCAAGACTCAAGTGGGTCGATCGATGAAGATCTCGCTGCAGACTTTTCTCAGGAAAAATGAATTTTCGAATAAAAAAGATTTAGACGTTGTTCTCTTTAACAGAGAATAATGTGTAATTTTTGTTTTTTTCTAGAATGTTCAGCATCACACCAAATGGCCACGCAGAGAGTTGGCTCGATTTTATACATGAGAAGCTACGGAAATATAAAATGATTGACGTAAATTTCATAAAATCCGGCATTGAACGGTTCAGCGTTGCTCTGCATTAAATTCTGACGTGATACGACAGAATTGTTTGCGATATGCAACGAAGAGTCACGAAGGAAACGGTACCATCGTCCTGAATGGCTGAGCGAAGTACATCGGTCCTTGGTGCAGAAAAGATTTCACACTGGTATCCACAAAATGTATGCATGTCCGAGAAACCTCGCACAACGGATATAGTCAGGTGCGGTTTGCGGTCCTGGACTTCTCCTCACCGTGCTCATTTTCACAAAAGCATAGCGGGTCCGGCGCGGCTCTGGCCTCCATTACGACGAATTAATTAGGAAAGTCGACGTCATAAAACGATGCGCTGAGCGAGCTGTGGGAATGAGTCTACGTACATAGAGAGAGAGAGCCCGGCATTTAATTAATTCGAGTCCCTACCGATGCGCAATGGACAAAGGTCGTTCAAAGTCTCGTGTACCGGGCGCAGAAGGTGGTCTTCTCCAGCTCGCATTGCTGACATTCTCACGGACCTTCCACGTGCGGGGTTATCAACGAAACGATTCGCTCGACCTGAGGCCGAACAAGATAGAGCGCCAGCTTCTGGTGCTTCCACGCTGTATATGCCACGTTATGTACAAAATTATATACCCGAGCTCTCGTTTTAGAGAAACGAGAGCACACGACGGAATATCGTATTTCCCTAGATTCGGAGAGCTTCCCGGCTAGAGCAAAGGCGCAAATCCAGCCTTTTTTACCTGGTGGCAATTAATTCGCGCGTGGAGAGAAAGGAAGAGATAAAGTCGTCGGCAGGACGTTCATACGCCCCGTGGCCGGAGCGACGCTCGGGTGAGGCGAGTTATCCCGTGACCACAACCCTTTGGAAGTCGTAAAGCAACGGCAGCGTCGAGGTAAATGCTCCTGTGAACGGGTATAACGTAAGGTGGAACCCGTAACTTGTGGCCGCGCACCGAGACCGAGCCACCTTCAAATTTCCCATACCCGGAGAAGAGAAGATCCGCTCCTCTCTTCTTCTCTCCTCTCCCTCTCTATCTCACTTATTCTCGACTCCGGCGTTTCCGTTAACGCCGAGGATTAGGCGAGAGCTCCTCGGACTTTACCGTAAATTTTCGTATCGCTGTGGGACCGTATATTTTCAACCTGCTATCCGCGTTATATGTATGCAGATATACCGAGGAATCTACCCGAATTTATTCCTACGGAGGGATTTACAACAATTTTATTTCTAGGGCTTTTCTGACTGGCCGACCAAACTCTTTCGCCCTTCTTTATTTTTCCATTTAATTCCCTCGTAACCGTTATTTTCTACGTCTCGGGAAATCGTCGAAACGTTAACTGTTCCACATTTCGGTTTTAGGGTGCGTGCTCGTCGCGATCGTCGTAATTTCATTATTACGCGTATTTGGGAGTATTGCATTACACAATAAAAGGAAGTTTAAGACGAAACGGTGAGACGACGCGATCAAGACGATGACAAAGAACGTTATTTCGAGTTTAGAGATTCACTGTCTGTCGCACTTTACGACTTTTAGGCCAGAGAGCGGAGCCAAACTTTTGGCATAATGGATAAAATTATTTCATGTTAAACTAGTCGTATTTTGCGCTTATAAAATATTCTCGTAACTCGGGTGGACAGTTCGTCAGTTTCTGTCATCGTCCTCGTTCCTTCCTTCAAATCGAATTGCTGTCTCGCTATATCTTTGAAGATTTCCGCTCACTTCGCCCCCGTCCTTTATGCTTGTTTACAGTCGACTGAGAAGCCTATAACGTCTTTTTATCTCTGCGTACACATAATGCCGGGAGGACCGGAAATTTGCCGTGAAATTTTCGTTAACTCGGCGCCAGCGTGAAATTCCCTTCCGAAGATCAACGAAGTGTTTTCTTTCGTCCTCCCATCAGACCTCGGGAAGGTCACAATTGATCCGTTCGCATAATTACATTCGCTCTTTGAGCGGATAATGAAGCAAAGTACTTCAAGCGATGACGTTCTCACTTTTCTTTAAAGTCGAATTGATGCTAGAATGGTAAAAAAATTTCGACACCTTAAAAGATCAACAATTCCACTTTTTTGTCACTTTACAACGGTGTAGTCAAAGTTCGCTCGCGTACATAATCCAGTTTAGAGAATTGTTTAGCAGTTTTGGCAATTCACGATTTCGAAGTTTCGCACAGCATGCATCCGGAGTTCGCAGAGACTCGAAGAGATCGTGCGAAAGCACGTTTCTGTTTAACGTCGCGAAAATAAATTGCAGCCCTTATCTCGGTCGGATAATTGACCATCTACATCCTGCAATTAGGAACTATTTACTAGATACTGGGAAAAACGAGGAAAACAAATGCAAAATTTCCTCTAACAATGAGATACAGTTGTCTGCTGACGTCTATATGAAAAGTAAACTCCCAAGTCCTTTTAACTCGTAAAATTAATCCATTCCTCTCATCCAGGTAATATTTCATCGTTACTTCACCCCTCTCTTGTTGAATGAAATGTTGCCTCGATTCATGTGGAAATTGGAAAAGTTCTCGATCATCAGCTAAATATCATTCGATAGAAACAGACTTACCCCAGAGGTATCGGAATATTTATCATACGTTTTGCGGAATAAGCGGCGTTTTTCCAACGAGAAAAAGGGAAGGGAAGGAAAAGGAAAAATAAAAACGAGAGGGAAAAATCTAAAAGGGATTCCAGCTACCAAGAAAAAGAATGATGGTTCCGCGATGTGGAAACGAGAAATACAAGTGAGAAAGACTTCTCGAAAGTTCGACGAGGGTGGAAATAAGATTCATCGTAAGATACAGCGAGGAAGAGGAGAGAGATAAAGGGAAAGAAAGATGGCAGTGTGTGGTGTTACATATAGAGGAATATATTTATATATGAGAAAAGAAGGGATATAGCCGCAGATATTCAAGACTGTCAAAGTGGACCATCTGCGTACTGTCAGCGCACGCAGCCGTGCCGGTTGAAATATATTTTTCCTGCGCCGTGTTCTCTGTCCCGACCTCGTGGAATAAAAAAAATGATGAAAAAGGAAAAAAAGCCTAGGTTTTCTGAGTTATTGGCGAAATGTGGGAGAGCAGGCGTAATGAAAAAATACTGTCACGCAGGTATCGAAATACGGGATGGATACACCCATGGATACACGGAAAAAGAGGGCGCGAGAAAAGAGAGAGACAACGTTTTGACATTGTACATAGCTTGGCGGAGCTGACGGTTTGCACCTACCACGTGGTTCGGGGGAAAGGGGCTTGTCATCGCGATACATTTTCCTGCTTTTGCCATGATAAATTCAATATGCCCTCCGAAGCAGATCCAGACTGATAAATGCATCGTATAATTCCTTCGCTCGCATTTACACATATTTGAACTTATACATATGTATTTCCGTACGTATTTCAAATTCCGCATGTATATATCGTGATACAATCCTGTCATCTTATATAGGGAGCCAGGATTTATTCATTTGGATATTTTCTCATCATTAATTCAATTTGTTAACTACCATTTGAATTCGTTCCATAGTTGGTCATTAGTTTCCACTATTCAAGCCCTTAGGCCATTTCGCAGAACAAATTATTTCGCAGACTTGCGAACCTTTGAAGATGGTGATATAATGTTGAAATGCGTATATTTGATGGAGTGACCTACGTATTGAAATCAAGTGGCAGTAATGAGGGTAAATGATAAGGACTTGAACTTCTCAACGAAGTGGTGAAGATGTACATGACATCAGGTAGACATCTAATCGTCTCCAATGCGGTGGCTTAGCACCGTATCATTTTCTGTGGCTGCCTTCCCCTTTAACAGGTGAACGCCGAGTGGTAGAGAGATATTCAGTCTGATGGGTAGAAATGGCCAGTCACTTTGAGCATTAACTTCATGAATACGAATTTACGATGTTCGGATAGGGAAAGATAGGGAAGGAGCAAAACGATGCAGAACAGCATAACCGGAATTTGATTTCTCTTAGGGAAGATGGCGAAACCAGCTTTCTTGTCAACTAAGCTCACTGACACATGAGGTCTCCAATTAAATGATGAATGTTTAATTGCTTCCAAGAGGAAGTTGAGCTACTTCTGCGGTCGATCCACCGATATCATTAAATTTGATCTTATCTCCTTTGCTTCTTGCTGTGCTTTCCCGTATTTCTCGTTGAGCGATGACTTGTATAAGAAGTGAGTATCACCTGTTCGAATGGTGTGCTTTCATGCAATGAAGGCTCGCGAACGCTCGAGAATCTTAACTGTTGAATTCTATAAGTTTGCTATGTTTATTTTTCTGGTCAATTGATGTCAAACTAATTGGAGTACTACCTGGAATTTCCTAAACCTACTACTAGGAAATTCTTTTAGTGGGTTCATTTCTCTTTGATATGGACAGAGAAATAAGATTATTGATGTTGAGGACGTCTAATTGACGATACTGCCATTGGAAAGATCCACTTTCGCTAATTGAATCTTTGATGTTGTTGAAGCATGTTGAAAAGCACCATCACTACCATCAGTTTTCATCATAGAATTTTTATAATTTGTTTTTATGGAGCAATTCGAATTACATTGAAGATTCGTTTTGTTCAGAATCATTGACACGTCCCCTGGGAGTTTTTAGGAGCTTGTATCCGAGTCTACCGGATGGTGGCAGTCATAAGTGAGGACCACTCCTAAATAAGTAATAGCAGAGAATGTTTCAACCAAACCGGGCATATGACGCAGAGACAAGTATAGGTGAAAAGGCGGTGAGTGCGAGGTCTCGAGGAAGGAAAAAAGGGTGCTCCGTAGGCCGCAGCTCTCCTGGAGAATACGCATTAGTGTAATATATCACCGACGGGGAAGAGAGAAAGAAAAAGAGTGGGAGACTCGTCGCTGTTGTCTAAATGCTCGTGTATCATCTCTGCTGATGTGGTGTAGGAGTTCTGTCCACAGAGACAAAGAAAGGGAGAGAGAGGATTGTGCAATAGTATTATAAAGCACCCAAACGTCAACCAGAAAACTACCGGTCGGTAGTTCAAAGTATTATTTCTCTCCTACAACATTATGCCAGTTTAGCCCTTCGTAATATATTCCCATCTACTCAATTGATATTCAAATGAAATGCTGTTTACAAAGCTAATCAAATGTATCAATGTCTTCGAAGTTTTCCTCCCTCGATTCTAATCTTTGCAATAGTAATTTTTGCCTGTCATTGTCTTTTTTCATCTTATACTCGAATGATCAGAATAAAACCACAGAATCTTGCTCCTTTTTAGTTTTAATGGGAGACAGGAGTTTGCAGGAAACGGATATAACCGGGCCTAGTCAGCTCACAACAAGTAGGACATGTGGGAAGTCTGGTTTAGTTTGAACGTAGATTGGTTGAAATATCATAAATTATGAGTCTTATGCTCAGTAATTTCTATGAAATCTATTTGAGAGTTTTTATCCTCACTTGGTCTGTAATTTACATAAAATTGTTCCGACCTCAGTGGAAACAGTTTAGATAGTATTAAGCGAATGGGAAGTTCAGTTCTCGAAAGCGTAGTGGTTCCGAATAATTACAAGGGCCAGAGAGTAGTTACCAATTCTTAAGCGAGTCCCGAGGGTATCAAGAAGTGCAAGATTAAGTTCCCATGCGCCCCACAAGTACATGGTGTACGTTTACAATGTCACAGCTGGTACGTCTAATCTTCCCCCCTGCTCCTTGATCGGATCATGGACTTTTCCATCAGGTCTTAAACTGTCTCCAAAATTGTTTTGTATTTCAGCCAGCGTCATCCTAATGCGATGAGAGTGTATCAATGACCATTCAATTTTTAGTGATAGCATCCCCGGACAAATTACAAACAGGGGGACAGGGAGGAAATAATAAAGCTCTTCGGTCAAAGATTTTTTGTCATTTCTTTTTTGTCTTTCGCAATTCAGCAGTTTCTCTTTCATGGGATAAAAAGAGGCATTTGTGAACGCTATTCGTGTCAGGCGTACTTTTGGTTTTCTCTTTTTTTTTTTTACTTTCACCGCCCTTCCTTTTACCCTCGTTTTTCTTTGTCGGTCCAGACAAGGATGCAACCTTTTGTGAGAAAGAAGTAGGACACAATACATACGTTTATCTGTGCACAAAATGTTCCCATGTTACGTATATGTTTACGTACAACAACGTGGCTTCGCAAAAGCGTCGTTTTAATACTTTCCGTGGAAGTAATGCACGTGCGATCTAGAGTACTTCTATTGTGCTCGCACACGTGAATTCTTTTTTCTCTCCCTTTAAGCAATGTTGAATTACACACGTGCACAGTTGGCGACATTGCAGCTTCTCTTCTTTAAGTTGTGGAACTGCATGGGTCTAAGTAGACCTGCAGTTAGAAGACGAAATGGATACAATGCGATTCTTGTCGACAACTGAGAGTGTGTTTGCTCGCAACACCGGTCTTCTCCAGCTCTTAAAACTCCGTAACGACGGTCATGATCGTTTCGTTAATCGTTGCATCTTGCAGCATGCTATTCGAGAAACTTTTTTCTTCGAGTGCTCTCGTAGGTGTAATGAAAGGAGATTTTCATTGTTGTCAATAGAGTCGATACCAAATAAAAAAATATCAAGTCTGGGACTGTAATTTGTGTATTATAATTTAGTTAAGGGTGTGTTAGGGATTCAATGTCCAGACAATTATTAAAAAATCGTTTTTTTTCTTTACGTTCACTCATAGAGGAAAAGGGCGTGAAATCTGAGATCGTCATCGCGACAATTTCCCGACCCGCCGAATCGAAAAAGCATTCCGTGTGACGGGAATTCTTATCTATATTCGAACCTTCGAATATATACATACGTAATGTCTGTACGATTTTCCGCTTTGGAGAAAAAGAGGCTAAGAGGTTGAAAGACGAGAGAGGAAGAGAGAGTGCATTTATCGCTTATTGAACGCGCGTGCCACGGCGCATTCCCCATAAATCTTGTAAAGGTTGCATGAAGTCGTTCCGCGAGAAGGCTAGCCGAGGAATCCCTAGCAAAACGAACGCCACGAGTCCGACCCGGTGTTCCTGGGTGGCAAAACCGTACATAATCGATATCGGATATCGCGTATCTACGGAGAACTATAAACTTCACAATCTTTGAAATATCGTGAAAAAAATCTTTTTATACGTGGCCCGGAAAAATATGTGTTGGGAGGACCGGAGATTTATCGAGGCAATTAACGAAAATTCGTTGCTCGAAGGAAACAGAAGTGCAAGGATACGTTGCAGGTAGGTAGTACAGTTCGGTTCATAAAAATCGTATCTTATTGAGAGTGATAAAAACATCGATGCCTTCGAGACTCATTCCATTAACTCGTTTTAAATGTTCAAAAATTTTTTTTGTCTCATTATTCGTGCACAAAAAATTATTTGGAACCTTCACGAAAATTGCTTTCTTTTATCGAATCTGGATTTCTGGTATAGAGGGAAAGAAGCTTTGGAACCTGCAAGGATTCACCGTCGTCGAGGGTTCGCCGTTCGAGCTATCTCTATCTCTCTGTGCCTCTTATAATCCTAAAAAATGGTAGCCGGCAGTAATTCACCGGTAAACGCCCGTGGTACCTACCGGCAAGGTCCACCCGGTGTACCCGGAGCACACTCGCTTTATTTAATACTACGATTTATCTGTCGTATTGGTTCTGTTAATAATGATTTGTTGAGGCTGCTAGTCGCATCCAACGTTTTTTGTCTATGCACTTATGTGTCTGTACTAAAAAAAATGCAAAAAAACACGAAAATGTAATAACGTCGGATACTCGAAAACTTCTTCGATTATAAAAATAAATACGAGCTACAAAAAATACGAGATCGCGTAGAAATTTTTCCTCGCATCTCTCTGTATCTGCGCTCAATAAAAGAAAGTGATTTTCTCCAAAATTGCAGTTGCGTGTTTTGGATGGGAATATAAGTTGGATCGAGCCTGATCGACATTGATCTCGCTCGTAATCGTGAAAAATAAGTGTTCAGGGATATAGATAGAAAGACTTTGTTACTGCGATCGTTTATTTCGGGTAATTTGATAGTCTCTATTCTCCTATATCCCGGAAAAGCTGAGAGTAGACGATTGGATAGCGGTTCGACACTTTTCCAATCATTCCAAGAGTCAACTTGCTCTTTATTTCTTTGTGTAACCTGGTCCTCCGTTTCGTCGCTCACCGCTCTAGGAATCTCCGGAAGAACTTTCTATTTCGTTGAATGGGAGTCGTAGAATCCGTCGAGGCAGATAGGAAAGTAATGATGAGTGTATAAGTAGCGACTGTTCGAGCGAGAGTCAGAGGAGAACGGAGATAATAGATAGGAAGAGGGCGAGTGCACCCACACTCCAGGGAGCGGAGGAGGTTGAGAGTGCACGGCGGAAATGAGGCCACGGCGATGATTCAGAAAATGTGGAAGGGATATCAAAGCCCGAAAGGACGAGGAATGGCGAAGAGAGCCAAATAGCTGCTGTAATTATTGGCTGGTGAACCCAGCCGTCTTGTCTTGTACAAAGCGCTCTCGCGGAAGGGCCACGTTTGCTGATGTGTGCGCGCGGGAGATTCGTCGATATCGATGGGAGACATCTCTCGCACGCGTTCATGGCGGAACGAGAGAAACACCCCAGAGCTAATCCCGATCGAGGCAAATGTTGCGCTCGCCCTTTGCTGTCAAATGAAACGTTTTGAAGCACCTTGCGCTGACATTGACGCGTCTGTATTCGTTTATACACACACCCAGCAGATGCCAATTTGCAGTATTTTTTTTTCTTTTACGGGTTCATGGCATTTTTTCGGGTTCACAGGACGCGTCGACGCGTGAACGAATATATATGAAAATTTCTTTTCACTCGTTCGATATAGATTTTACTTCCTGATAATATTTTCCATCGGCTGGATGGGCTTTGAAATATCTCTAATTCAATATCATCCCGTCATTCCTCGCGCGCTTTTACGCCCGTCTCTCTTGTGATCGGCTAATTTGAATAATTCATTGAATATATATTCGTCGTGTGTCATCGACAGAAAAATTAATCAAGAATTGATCATACCGCGCGTAGAGGCGAGATATCGCAAGGGTCGAACGTGTACGGCGCTCTCTCGCTCGTGCCTCCCCGCGTGGCACACACAGCACGCGGTTAACTCGCACTTCTGGACTCTGAAGCAGATTGGATCTCCTTCTCTCTCGTTCCTTCTGTCACACTCTCCGTCTCGATCCCTTGTTCTCTTCAAAGAGAAATGAGTGTAATTGAGGAGGCAAATAGAAAATTCAAAAGTCGATTCTCCTCTCTCGGACGAACGAGCAAGCCGAGAATGAGAAAACCTCGTTTCATGCTGAATAGATATTTATTCATTGGAAAAAGGGACCTTGCTTATTCGATTACTGAATGAATGTGTTTAAAGAACGTACAAAAGAAGCCCAGACGTGCAAAAAAAGGTTGATAAAAGAGTAAAGAATTTTTTGTGAAAGGATTTTCACACGAAGGAAAAATTTTGTTAAGAATTTACATAGCAAATACTGTTTTTCGAAACAAAATTTCGATTACGTGTACATAACCTTGATGGGTTTAATTTTATTTGTGAGTAAAAGTTAGCTCGCAATAAAGAAATTATTCAAATATTAATATTGTCTAGTATAGAATTCAGTAAATCACCATATTTGAACGATAATAATAAATTCTCCAAACAGATGTTGTTCACAAAATTGAAAACAAATTGGACTAGACATTACTGATGCAGTCTCAATTATTCATGTTTTTTTTTATTTTACCTTGATTTTATTGATTTTACGTAATTGTCTAATAAATTCTCAATCGTTTGAAAAAGTTATGAGAAAAGTTCACGAGGGTCCGGTCCGGCCAAGTTTTCCGTTTATATTTTAATCCCGGAGTTATAAAATATTCCAAAATTGATGATTCGCCGGTTCAACGTAATGTATCTCTCCGGATCCATTTGTGTTTATAGATATAATAATGTATGTACAAGGATTCAGATTAATGTCGGATCGACGTCAGACCGCAGGATACATTGGGCAGGAAACAAAATCTAACTGGTCGAGGGGAGAATAGGGAAAGGTAGCAATGAAGCAGTGGCCTGTAACCTGTCTCTCACTACCAGCCGAGGTAATTAGAGTGGACTCGACGGTGTATCCAACAAATGGCAGACATTTACCGCGATATACAACCTGCCCACAACAGCGCATCTCCCTTCTTGTCAATGTACATATGTCCGGTTCGTCGAATGTGTTCGAAACATTTTCTCTCCTACGATTACTCTCCATTCTTCATGTCCACCTTTTCGATGTCATTGCTCTCTATTCTATTTATGTAGTGGCTGAAACATTTTTCAAAACCATCTTGTGAAAAAGATTGTATTAGCCTTGTAAATTGTGATGTGAAGGATTGAACGTTACTGGCTAGTTGACGATCTTCAAAAGTTGCTGAAGTTTTCACGTATTCGAAAATTTCAATTTAACTCGGTAAATTGCTATTTATACGTTATTTTGAATAATTTATTATTTAAATATTGAATAAAAGTTGAAAAATAATTTTCAACGCTTTGATCTAACATTTATTATTTCTTTTACATCGCTATCCATTTCAAAGATATATTCCTACAAAATCTAAAGAGTTCTAAAAAGTGTAATTTACGGAGAATATGATACTTGGGAAATTTAAGATACCAGAAATCAAATTTTCAATATAGCAACGAGAACGACTGTCGTTGAAGACTTCGTATCTTCAATGTTTTATAGTTATTAGTACAAAATTGATTTAAGTATGCATAAATTATCCGACGAGTTCGTCATAAAATCGAGAATCACAAGAATTGCTGGAAAGTGTGGGCACAGGGTGCGTGGGTGGATAAATGAGATTCCCGCATGGGTTGACGATTCTTTTTTCCGTGGCTCTCGTGAACTGTTATTCTAGCAGCGAGAACACATTCATGCAACGTTGGGCAACAAGAAATGGCAGTACAACCTCATTTTAATCGATTCTGAGGATCTCGGATCACGCGATCCGGGAGACATTTTCGAAGTGAGAAGAACAAAAAAAAGCGAGAAAAATTTGCGAAAAATCATGGGACGTGTGGAATAAAGTAAAATAAAACGAAGGATCTCTTTCTCTCGGAAGTCAAGGAGTGTCAACCGTCTCCGTAAACCGGTGTTCGGTTACCGCTGACGTGTTTTTGCATCGGTGCATCTCCGGCACGAGAATGCGTGTATCTCGTGCCTGGACCTCAGAAAAGTTGGCGTGTGCAAGTCGGGCGAGGCTGTGGTAGCACTTCTCTCGCCATTATTTCACTTTTTCCTCACGTTTTTGCTCATCCACAACCTCTATCTCTTCCTTCTTTTCGTTTAATCTCTTTCTCTCTCTCCCTCTTTCTTTCTCTTTCTCTCTCTCTCTCCTTCCATCTCCCTTTTCTCACCTTGTCTCGAGGCTCCTGCGAAAATAATACCTTACTTTTCGAAAGATTCTTCGCGATACTCGAGCGTGCGCGCAAATTAATATTATCGTTGGATTCTTCCATTTTTATATTCGCGTCTCATCTTCTTCTCTCTCCTCGTTTTATCTTTTCATCCTCGTACACTCGCTCTATACATGGCTCGGATGCATGGTTATAGTTTTTCGCATTTTTTTTTTCGCGAAGGAGAAAGATAGTTCGAGAGACAGAAGAGGGGCACGCCCACCTCGAAGGAGATATGCATCTTTTAGCCCCTGGGCTCCCTACCGATGCCCCTGTATATTCCTTCCCGTATATGATACGTGCCGCGATCCTTGAACACATTTTTGTATACATTCTCTAATGGAAAACTTCGATAAACGTGCACACATACCCTCGCATATATATACATTTTTTTTACAGAAGATATACAACTCTACGAACGGAAAACGCGTACTCCGGCCGATAGAATTTTTTATCAGGCGCATCGAGGTTGACTTCGGTATTTTCAACGTCCCAGGGACCGTCTAGTAACTTAAGAATTCTCCAATATTGTGCATCTGGGCAGGAAGAATTTTTAGTGAAATTACGATTTTTGTGAAAGAACTTATTGGATTTGAAAAATTTTTTTTTTCGGGTAGATGCAAAGTCAGCGAACTCGAGGACAGGATTTATTATGTTTTTGCTACGTCTTTTTTTGGATCGGAGGAAAAAACGATAATTTGATCTTGCCGATAATGCGTTGTATTTTTGAAATTCGAGAAATGGATATTTCTTGTTATATGTCAATTAGATTTTGATCTAATTTCCAATGATGCGTTGTATTTTAGAAACCAGAGAAATGGATATTTCTTGTTATATGTCAATTAGATTTTTGATCTAATTTCGAAAAATAAAAAGTCGAAAAATTGATTCTAATTGTATATGCAGTTTTTTGTGACTCATGTAGAAATTGGGACAAAAAAGTGATCTCAAGAGGTTACGAAATTCGATAGTTATAGAGGATTAAAAGGATAATATTCACGTATTTGGAAAGTGCTCTTCGGAGACTCTGAATCTTTGAACTGTGAACTCGATTCCGATTTCGTTAATCGAGTGATCGTGACTGCGGAGGTTAAGTGAAAAAAGTGAAGGGGATATAAAAGCGGTGGGTGGGCAGATTCGAGTCTTTCGATTTGCCGAGAAAATAGCAGCTCTTGATAATGGAAACGAAGAACTGTGAATTTAGTATTACATTAGTAAATTTGTAAATATCATGTTCAACACATCAATTTTCATCAAGAAACTCGCAAAATTGAATAAAGTGAAGGGGTTGAGATATCCAAATTTATACATTTTTTTGTCTTATCCAAAAAAATTTCATCGTTTTCAATTTTTTATTTTCGTTCTTTTGTTGTTTTTATTCCTACATATTTTTATTGACTTGGTATATAGTATTTAATTAAAAATAATATTAATTAGCAGCTTACCAGCTTACAGGGTTAATACGTTTATAATATTTTTTAGAAAAATTTACATTTTTTTCTTTCATATATCTATTTATTTTTTATTTTCAATGATATTTGTCACCAATTATAATTTTTTTATGTTGCACTTTCAAATTCTTGACGAATGGTCCAGGGTTTCGGTCGAACCGAATAATCTTGAAAAATGACTCAACAGATGTCGAAGATAAAATTTTCTATCGATATTTTTCATTCTTTTAATTATAATGCATGCATGAACGATCGCTGCAGTAAGCGTAGCAGATAATTTTTTCTATTCTCTACGCGAGCGGAGGGAGAGTTTCGGCCACTTTAAATTTACCGGAGAAATCACTCGACACATGTCGAATATAAGATATAATTTCATGTCGACGTTCTTTATCAATCTACAATCATTCACCAACTCAAAATTTACATATGCATTATGAATGTGCCGACAATCGTTGCAAAAAAAAATTATAAATAAATAAAATAAAAATAAATAAAAAATAAATAAAAGTTATTAATTTTTCTCTTGGAGTTACTTTTTTAAATAAAACATTTTTGATCGATTCAATGCGCCACACCATACCAAATCTTTTCAACTCGTTAACGTATAATTATCAAATTCTTCCAATACATTTTTTCCATCGCATTAATTACTAAAATATTTTCTCGTATCTTCGATTATTTAGATTTTTAATATCCCCGCTAATTCTCATTTCCATGTACACCGTGAAGGAGAGAATGCGAACTCCAGCCCGGGAGTGAGCATGGAAGATAAAAAGAGAGCGACAGAGAGAGAGAGAGAACGCGCATAATAATCGCGCACGAGAGAAGCACTTACGCGCATTAAATAACAATATTAGCATAATTCACGCACGAACAAGCGGCGCATAGCCCGGAGTGCCGTTATATAAGCTCTCGAGACGGAGAGCTCGGACGCGGCTGCCGTTGGTCCTGCCGGCCAGGCGGTCATCTTATTCTTCTCCTCGGCATTGCCTTCCTCTCTCCTTCGATCTCGGTACAATCTGTACGGCAAGACGCACACGTGTTTTCATCCGTGTAGGTATATAAGTCTCATGCGAGGAGAGCATATCCGTAAACGCATAATTACTACGGCGGAGCCCAGCGGGCTGCATCGAAACGCGCGCGCGTCTGTATCCGTGTTTATGTACTACACTGCCTCGATATAAATCTCGAGGGCTCACTTCCTTCGGCGACCATTCACCGCGCGTAACCTGGAATAAAAATATTAGAAAACAATCTGCCTCGAGAGAGCTTTGGAGAGGGGTAAAAGGAGAGAAAGAGAGAGAGGGAGTAAGGTAAGAATGGGACATACAGGCCATGGTACTAGACTCTTTTTCTCTGTCTCTCTTTATCTAGAGAGAGGGAGAGTAAGAGAGAGACAGACAGAGAGAATAAAAGGGCGGCTCTCTCGCTTCATCGATGTTATTGTACTTCGAGTGGATTTCGTAAACTTTCCGCTCTCTCCTTATTCTTTCCTCTTGCCTCTGCGAAGAATGCATTCCTCTCGTTTAAGCAGGGATAACGATTTTTAGGAGGCCAATTATACTGCCATATGTATATGTACCTGAAGAAATTCAATGTCTGAAAGACCTCGGTGCTCTCGTGTGAGTGGGAAACCTGTGTGGGTATATGCCAGCTCCTTCGATAATGCGAATGAGGATCCTCGAGTTATTCCGTTGGAAATTTCATTTCTCTATCGCGAGCGTTCGTAAAAATAACTTGGAATATGGTACTCGCTCTTCTGTATTCTTCGAGAGGAAACAAAACTTCTATTGGGATTTTTTTCTTTTTTTTTCTCGTAGAAGAATAGACCGCGTTCCACAGTTCATTTTCGTCAGGCCGATGTTTTTTTTTCAATTTCAAGAATGCGATTCGTAAATTCTTGTACGCTAGATGGAATCGACGTTTATAACTCTTGTGCTCTCGGACATTTTCTATTTATTTTTAAATATCAATTTTCGGTAATGGAAAATTTCGATTCAATCGATTTGATTTTGATTGATCAGATAATTTTTATTTTATAATTTTTTATTTAAATTTTAATTCAATAATCATATTAATCAAAGACGATAAAATTAAAAATGTTAATTAAAAAAATTAAAACACTATAAAATATTCGATAAAAAAACGTAATTTTTGATAAAACCTGCGCATGAGCAATTTCGCGTGTCTCCCACGTTTTCAAACTCGTCAAATCCTACAGAACGGAATTAGAGCAGGAATCGCAGGCAAAGAAATTGACAGAGAAAGTGGCGAGATGCGAATTTCACTCATATCCTTTATATTAGTTTACTCTTGCTGCAATTACATCCGATAGGACTCCCGGGAGGACGGGACGCTCGACGGATGAGGAGAGCTCATGACATGATTTCTCTCGAGGAATAGCGAGATTCGAGTCTCCGTGCATGGTTATATTCCGAAGTAACCCAAAAATCCTACGAACGATGTACACGTTTACGAAATAGGTATATAGACGCAGTTAGACTCGCATATATTATTTAAGTGTGTACACACGAGAAGCGGCAGGGAGGTCGAGTAGCAGTATATATATTAGCCACGGTATTCGTCCTGGAGTTTATAAGCAGAGCTGGAATAAGCGCTGCTATAGGATTCGCGCGGTTGCTTCTCTCGTAACTAGTTGTAATTCTGGCAAAATATACATGTGACTGTGTACGTCTTCTATATGTATGTGTGTATATTGTATATACTAGTTATGTATACATATATATAAATAGAGCACGCGTGTGTCACGCATTTCCCGTTACAGAATACGTCGCGGTAAAATCACCGAGGCGAGACTCGTAATTTTATCGGTGCAGGCTTTCTCTCTCGCTTGACTCCGAACTATTTTAGTCGACCCACTCCCCATTTTAGCCAGAAACGTTTTACGCGCCGCGCACTCTTCGCACACTCTCGCGTTGGGCATAGGAGAGAATTCTCGTTCTCCCTCGCATATACCTGCATCGTGTTACGTTTATGGAGAACGCGGAGAGCGCTCTTCGAAGCGCAGTTTAATGCAGTTTGTCCGTTTGTGTGCGTGATCCTCCGGCTGGTATTTAAGCTCAAGACACGGAGCTTTATATCTTCTTCTCGCTCTTTTTTTTTATCTCACAAATGTTTTCTTCTCAGTTCTCTAAATTTACAGTCAATCGGATTTAAATGAATAATTGTCAATTTTAAATTTAAAAAATCTGCATTTTTACTGAGAACGTAAATTTGAGGGTGCATAAAGATTTCTTTTAGGGCACGTAGATATTTTTTTATCTTCAGCGATGTGTACTTTTTGAAGACATTTTTTAGATTACGTTTCTCAACGAGCACAAGTAATAGCTTCTTCGACCTGATTCCCGTTTATCTTCCGCGCCCGGTTATACGGTTAGCCAAAGCTTTGAGATTTATTTGACTCTGTAGAACGTTCAAACTGTACTACATGTACGGAGGAATCGTTCATTGGACGAGATTGCAAGTTAGATTGCCAACTTCTCCCCGGTACGTCGAAACTAACTGGCTTTAGCTCTTTCTCTAGCCGGAAAGAAAATCCGTGTTAGTGTATTCATATATACAACACCGTTCCACGTTCCGTTGCTAAAAAGCTGTTCAACTATGTGACCCAATTCCTCAGTCGAGGGTAGAAATGGCGTTTCTCCGCTCAGCCTTTATCTCCGATCTATCTCTCGCTCCGTCTCTCCTTTTCTGCATACCTCTTTACTTTCGCAGGGCGTCCCGAAGCTCGCAAAACTATCCGCTTATTGAGCAGAAATGTCGAACTACGCGGATGGGGACTATAACTGTAGGATTTTTGGCTATCTTCGAGGGATATGTGGAACGGAATACGTGTTTGTACGTTTGCCCATACGTCGCACATGTACCGGTTACGAGAGGATGGTTTGACGACTTTCGGAATGCATAAGCGGTTAACCTTCCGTGCAACGTTCACCGCAATAATTGCAGGTTCACGCTATCAGAATACGGACGATCCTCGGAAAATTTATGCAGAGAATAAAATCGGGGGAAAGACTTCCCGGATGTGGATATACGAATAATATGAAGACGACATTTCGGCACATGTAATTTCATTGGCGATTCAGACGACGGAAATATAATTGTGCTTTCCTCGAGATATTTAGAAAGCTCTGAGCAAAGTTCTTTCATTGCTCGTATTATTGTAATGACTCTGCAATATTCGAAACTACTTCGGTTTTTATGTATTCGTGTTAATCTACATGAAATTGTATGAGCTACATTATATTAATTATAGTACATTGATGTGAGTTGTCTCAAGTGCAACATTGAATTTCGGAGTAGAAATAACTAAATCGTGATTGGACTCCGATTAATGGGTTCCGAATAAAATTACTTCGGTTTTTATGTATTTATGTAAACTACACGAAATTGTATGAACTACATTATATTAATTATAGTCAGGCCATTGATATCAGCTGTTTCAAGTGCAACATTAAATTTCGGAGTAAAAATAACTCAATTGTGATTAGACTCCGATTAGTGGGCCTTACAGATAAATAGTTTGGTTTTAATGTATTTATGAAATCTACACGAACTTGTATGAGCTACATTACATTAATTACAGTCAGGATATCGATGTCAGCTGTCTCAAGTGCAAAATTGAATTTCGGAGTAGGAATAACTAAATCGTGACTAGATTCAGATTAGCGGACCCCAAAAATGAAATTTTATCGAAAAATATTAGCGAGCTTTTTGCGAAATACTTCATAAAGAATATAATTTATTCTTCCGTTATAAAACTTATAATTTCATCAATGAGTAGTGAAAATTTATTATTTTCTCGATAATTTATTTACAATTTTATCAGAGCTCTGCTCTCATTCTTTTGAAAGTTTCCTTCCTTATCTCGGTACACGCGTATAGTCGAACGCAAGGAGGTAGTTAAGTTTACCGTACCTACCCCAGGGACAGTAAAATTGAATCAAGACTTTCTCTCGCCTCTCCGCGCTCTCGTTCCTCCCCCACGCGGAGGAGAGTATACGCGATCTGATTTCGCGGCGAGCCACGAGTTATAATAATTCGGATTCTTTGTTCCGGTCTCGCTTTAACAAACTTTCGGAAGACGCAAACGTCGGGTGAGTGGAAAGAAAGGAGAGCGTAGATGAGGCTCGGGGTAGATAATACCTGTGCAAGGGTTTCATGCACAAGGGCCAGAAGTAGAGCCATAATTATGTTTTATTTCGCAATAAGATACAACGTTATCGCTTTCGGTCTACGCGAATTTCCAAGTTTAGTTCAACAGCGAGCAAGATCTTCTCCGCCAGGCAAAGGAGCAACGCGAGGAAAGGAGAGATCGAGAGAGAGAGAGAGAGGACGAGAGACGTAATGAGAGAAAAGGGCGAGGAGCAAACTGTGGATTCTCTCGGCTGTATATAGCGCTTTGCATTGTTTCGTCTCTGGTGTTTGTAGCCCCCTTCCTCTCGCGGATAAGCTACGAGAGACACACCGCCGCCGAGAGCACCAAAGTACTACTCGGTAAAATGTAATTATACTGCGGATGTTTCTTGTTTCTATTCTACTTAACTGTTTACAGATAGCAGAGGGAGCGAGGGAGAGTGAGATGGTAAATTTTCACCCACGCGTGCCCTCTCGCGCCTCGGACACACTGGTGTAAATTCAAAACGCTTCCTCCAAACGCGAATCTATATATTATACCTCGCTATTTCTCGATCGAATAGTTCACGCGTTCGGTCTCCGCTCTCCTGCATCATTTTCATAATGCGGAGTCGTGAGAAAGATCGCCTGACCGTGAAAGAATATAGCGCTCGTGTGTTCATATTTATATATGTATATACAAAAAGGAATGAATGAGAGGAAGAGAAAATGTTGAGGGAACGAATGGCAGTGAAGGAGACGAGAGAGGCACGTTAAATCTTTCGCGAACGAGCAATCTCTCGCTTGCGGCTTCTCTGCGAACACTCGCGCGTTTTCTCTCTCCTTTTGTCTCTTTTTTGCTCTCTCTCTCTCTCTCTCGCTCTGTCTTGATCTCGCTCCTATCTCCCCCGGCCGAGACGTTCGGTAATTCCGTTCATCATAATGTTCGAGTGTAATCGCCAATGCGCCGCGGTGATGGGCTCCGAGGACGTACAAAAGTTTCACGGTCGAATGGAAACATTACACGTTTGGTTATTTCCCTCTCGAGGGGTGCACATGCACATGGCGAGCGGAGTTTATCCGCGGGTGCGGACGCGCGATACACGTCTCTTCCGCGCTGCTTCATATTATAATATCTCCCTCTTTCTTACAGCCCCTCGCTTCCCTCCTCTCTCTCTCTTTTTTCTTCATCTTACGTGCTCTCACTGTTTTTTCCTCGCGGTGCATTACCCGACTCTCCCTCTCTCTCTCTCTCTCTCTCTCTCTCTCTCTCTCACGCTCATTCGCATCTCTTCCTCATCTCCTCTTGTTCTTTACCTCTCTTCTCCTCTATTTCGTCTCGCGAGAGAACAGAACGATTTTCGTCGGGGATCATTTTGCCTCGGGGCGGATGTGCATCGCGAGCGAGCGCACCGGGGACCGTACCGAGGAAATAAACCTGAGAGTCATTTTTCGCAAGAGCGAGACAGATATATCGCGCTCCGGCACCGAGACGAGGGAACGAGTGGAAAGGAACTACTCTCCGGCTTTCTGTACCGTCAGATATTAGATTGTCAGTCAGATACAAAGGGAGAAGGCCCTTTTTTTTGCCTACAGCTACCAAGCAACTACCATTTTGCTCCTTACTTCCAACTAAGCGCCAACCACCATCTCTCGCTCGTATCGCAACATGACTGGAATGAGAGGAGAGAATACCGATCTTTCTGATGACGCTTCTTTCGAGACCAACTTTACACATCTGCATACATATTTCTTGGGATTAGACCAGCTACGCTTAGACCTCCGCTCGATTCAAAACTTTTGAACTTTGTAAATTTAAAATCTTATTTTTTATAAATTTTTGTACATTAAATTTGATAAAAATCTGCAAAGATGTCAAACTCTTAAAAGTTTCACTGTGGAAATCAGTAGAATATTAAATAGACATCTTAAATCGAAGGTTTCATCAGTTTAGAACATTGATCATGCTTATATAAATTTACAAAATTAGTCTTACATCAAAATAGGAAAAAATATATTCAAGAACGCTCCATCATCTCGATGGTCACGAATCCTGGACCGCCTGTACACCGGAGTACACACTATGTTGCAAAGTTGTCCGGTACAATATGTATACCGATTTTTTTATCGTATAGAGACAAAACCACTTACCTGCGCTCACGACGAGTTGTTATTGACCTAAGGCTATTTTAACATACAGATGAACACGCGCGCACGTACTGTGTGCACACACACACATAAGCGAATCCATAATGCTCGCTATTATATTATACACAATATGGCGGAGCTCTCGGTACCTCCGAGATTGTGTGCCCGAGTACGTGTGGACGGAGGAGATGAAGTTCCTTTTTTCCTCCCTTTCTTGCTCGTTCCATTCGAAAGCCCATCATGCAAAACTCCACCGAGCGGAAGATCGGAGAATGTCCTCGAGGTATACAAAAGAGAGGAACGCAGAGATTGAACGCGGCTAGACTCTGGATTCGGACCTACAGCAAAGTTGTCGAGGTGCACACAATAGTTTTCCCGAGTCCATTGCAACGAGAGAGGAATGCCATCGCGATAGAAGAGTCTCGAAGGACTTTAGCTCGAAGTATCGCGGGGTGAAGCGCAAAAGCGCAATATTCCAATTTTCCCGAGCTAATCGCGCGTCGATTCGCGCGTGTGTGGCGTTAACCGTTTCAAAGAAGGGAGAAAACGGGAGAACGAATCGTATACGCCGACTATTAAATAGTTTCGATCGGTATGGAAATAGGTGTTACGGAGTCTTGTTTTCTCCTTTGGAGGAAACCGCGCGATGTTGCCTCTTTTACCGCTGATTATACGTATATCCCCGGCCGTGTGTATGCGATGCGAAGTTGTTTTCACGAAGCCGCAAATGCCGAAACGCCTCTCGCGCTCGAACAGTTTCTATTGCATCGTTTCCGTTAGTGAAATTAGCATGAGCCCGTTAACTTTGCCCGTAAAACTCGAACGTCTCTGGGATCTTGTTTCGTACGTGTCTCTTCCTTTCTTGCCCTTTTCTTGAGGATAGGAAAAAGAAAAGTCTTCGGTGCGCTCACATCTTGGTGGAAGAAGGGCGCGGTGTGATCCGGAGAGGTGATTGTATTGTTACAAAAGATACGCCCTTTTGACTGTTGTCTTTTTGTATGTGGGTCTCATATACACTTTTTCGATCTCTCTCATTGTCGCCCTCCTCTTATTCTCACGATAAGGAATATTCCCCCGTCCGTTTACGATACGTTTCGCCACGTCTCCATTAAGCCTACGCGCTATTTAATGCGTTACGTGTTTCTTTTGTGTCTACTTAAGAGGGCTTATTGCTAATGTTAATAACCTACTCAAACTCGATAAGAACGAGTCTCGCTGGACACGGGTGGAAACATAATGGAGAATAGTTACAACGGAAAAAATCGAAAATAGGAGAAAACAAGCAATATAATAGTGACTCCGATACTTTGATGTTTTTTGTTCAGCTTAAAAATGAATTCCATCAGGAAGTTTCTTCAACGATTCGAACCTTTTTAATGACGTTTTTTCCCAATTAAAATTTTTTGTATTATATTTCTCAGCAAGGTATCAGAAAATTTTTCGTAGAGTTCATTATTTTAACGAGAGACTCGATATTATATTAAATAACCAAAAGAAAAAAAATCGTGATTGAGATGGTTCTATTATTCTCAACGAAAACAGCCATGAATGATAATAGATAACATTTGCGTCTTATCAAAATATAATTAACTGCCTTTGAAAAGACTTTCGTACGACTCGGTACAAGGAATCGAAATTTCTATGACACAACGAAGATAAAGTCGTAGCTTCTGCGAGGCAGTATATGTATATCGCACGAGATATAAATATACCAAGAATTCCAGAGGACTCTGTTGTTCGAGTATGTACGCATAAACGACCCGAGGCACTCCGCGAAAGTATCCCGGCGCGTCTCTCTCTCTCGCTCGGGCATCAAAATCCGCCCCTTTCGCTGCTTCCACAGCCTCTTCACCTTCTCTCTCAATTCTCAGGTAAGCTTATCTACAAGGAATTGCTTCCAATTAGCGAAGTGCACGGATTCTCAGGGGCAAACTTGAGAAATTCGTGAGAGACGAACGCAGCGAGGGACGCGCACAGAGACTCTCGAGAACAGAGGGAGAAAGGATCGAGAAAATTGAGCGAGAGTTATAACGTCGAACGTACTGATTACCTTTTTACTTCAAAAATCCCTATCGACTTCGATACGAAAAGTTCGACTGGAAAAATATTTTAAGCTCATTTCGAAGAAGTAAGCTGGCTTTGTAGCTTAATTAGCTCGAGACTTGGATTCTTAAAGAATGTTCAAGGTCCTTATTGTACTCTGTGGATACAAATTCATGATTTTTTTCGTCTGAGAAAATATTGTTTTTATCATAGAGAAATTTCCTCACAATATTTCATTGTTTTTCTCGAATATTGGATAACATGAGGACGGTAAGAAAAAGCGAAGACTTCGGATATCCATTTCATGAATCTAATAATGCGGACTGCAAATAAATGCGACGTATCAGTGATTCCGAGTATATATGATTGTTATAAAAAGACTCTTTCAGCATGCGGATTTGTTTCACTCGATTTTCATTGGAAATCTTTCGATTTTATTGTATAATTCATTCGAAACTGTTTTCATTCGACCTCCATGAAAAAGGCAGTATACTGAATAATTTGAGAATTGACGTTACTTCGCGGATGCAATATAGCAGCTTCGGAAATAACTGCGACGTATCGAGATTTAGCGTATCAAGATTTAGTGGACAAGAGAGCGGAAACGAGGGTGATTCGAGTTAGAGAGTTCGTAGCTCGTAGAAACGCTGTTGTAAAGTGTAATCAGGGCCTTAGCAGCAGCTGAGACCCCGCGGTAGGAATGAGGAATATGCCGAAGGGTGTCGTATATGAGGAAGGAGGATTCACCGTGCGACGTCGAAACGAGTGGAGAAACCGGTGCGGTTATCTCGTCTACAACACCCTCGACGACGAAGATTTAACCGGTCCCTGCTCTTCTCTCTCTCTCTCTCCCCCCTGATCGTCTCTCTCTCCTTCTTCCCCTGTTTCACAGGTCCACAAGACCAGTCGATCCGGATTCTGAATCCAAATTGTGTTAAAGCTAAGACGCAGCGAATCGGGGGAACGGGATAGAGAGAGAGAAGATAAAGCGAAGACGAATGCAAGCTCCTTTCACGAAGAAATTACTTTAACAATGAAATTTCATATTCTTTTGGTAAGTTTCGTCGGAGTCTGTTAGCCTTATTATCGGACAACGGAGAAAAGAGGGTTTACCCAATTATCTTTTATATAATGACAAGGAGCGTTTTCACTGACACGAGAAAAGCTCGTTACGAGAGCTCCCGAACGTCGCTCTCCATTTTCCAACTTGCTCTATAACAATTTCTCTATTCTCGTTTTACTGTTAGTAACAACTATTCAAATGCACTTTCAGTTTAAATTCAAACATTTCGCAGCGACCGCAGAATTATTTTCTTGACTGCTATTGAAGAACGGAATTTATTTTTAAACTTTTTTACAAGCACAGAGTTGAAATAATCAAAAATGTTGATTATTTTATGATATTTTTAAATTTGTACAGAATATCCAATAAATTTTTTTCAAAATGATCAAAACATTGCTCGATCTCGATTTTATGATTGATGATCGAAGGATCCGACTTCCGGGACAATAAATAATATATCGAGGTGAGAACGTGCCAAACGTATAAATTCATAGATATGTATGTAACAGCACATGTTAAACGTGTGGCAAAACGTTTTTACGCACGTGTTACAAGATTCTCATGTATATTTGCAGGCGATGAGAGTGAGTGAATGCAAGAGCTCGATATACGTGCAGCGTGTACTCTCCGGAGTTCGCGAGTGTTCGAACGGAGAGCGAAAGTTCTTTCTTCGTTCCAATACCTTCGAGAGAGCTCGTGCTGTACCAATAAAACGTCGAATCCATCGAAGCAGCGTTTTAACGCACATGTTACACGCTTCGGGGGTGGGAGCGCCCGTAGCATGATCGACTCTCTCTCATTCTTTTTTCTCTCTGGACTTTTTTGTCGCAGGGTCGCTGGCAATCCTCTTACCCGGTCCAGGAAGGGTGTGAGAATGCGAAGGGGTCGAGAGGGTAAGATGTGAAGGGAGAAGAAAATAAGAGAAATGGAAAAGATGGAAGTCGAGGGTGGAGGAAAGAAATCTTGTAGAGAGGAAGACGAGTAGAAGAAAAAATGGTGGGATGCGGGAGAAAGTCTCGAACGAGCGTGGACGGAGAGAGGAAAAAAGGAACGTTCACGCATTTCGCAAGCGATTCACGTTCGGGAAGGCGACACCCCAATAACTGGCTTCGAGATTTGTGGTCCTCGTGAAACGAAAGCTCTGGACCCAAACTTATCGATGATTTATCGTTTTGTTTATTTATTTATTTTACGCCGGCACGATTTTTGGCCCCCGATTCCCTGGAGATGTGTCACCTTTTTTTACCACAAGAAAACCAGAATCGTGAACGAAAATCTTAAAAATTTTCTTGTATCGATTCGAACATTCTTTAACCTCGGACATTTTCGCTACCCGCTGGGTCGAAGGAGAATAAAAATCAAATAAATTCGGTTGAGGAACAATTTAGAACGTTTTCAGATGATACATTGAAAATATTAAATAATTATACGCATGCACATTTTTAAAATTTATACATTTCTTTCAATTTCTTGTTTTTATTGTCTATCCGAAAATATTGTCGATTTAAGAACGAATTTTATTTAAAAATAAAGATTTATATTTTTATTCATCTAAAAATTCTCTAATATTTTGATCATTTTTATTCGAAACATTTATATAAAATAAATTATGAAAAAGATTATATTTTTCATCATGATACACTAATATATTAAAGAATTCAGCGCATTGAAAAATAAATTCGCTTATCTTTTAATTTCGGTTTATTCGCTTTTCATGAGGCTGCGGATTCAACTCGATTTTCAGAATAGCTTTCGGATGAACAAAAAAAGAAAATGATTCCTTAAATTTTCTCGTAACTCTTAATGGTTTAGGTCCGTCTGACCTTGCGCTTTATCTCGACTACTTAAATGGAAGGAGCGTCGGGCCGAGAGCGTTCGGGCAATACATTCGGCGTATAACCTCGAGCAATTACGATGGGAAAAGTCCCACGAGCGGAGGCGAGAGGTGGTTGGCTCGTGGCTAGACAAATGGTACGATAAATAAAATGGCTGGAATGGAATTAAAAGTCGCGAGTGGTGTCGCCAACGGCGCGAACGATCGGTACGATGCACGAGAGCACTTTCCCACGTTGGCCGTGAAAAATTCTCTTTTAAAAGATCCGAAACGTGCGCACTGTCGAGTACTTTAATTTCCGCGGCAGAGAAGAGAGATTCAAGAAAAAGAGAGCGCATAGCTCTGAAATATCGCGAATAGAGAAAAAAGAATGAAACTTTCCATTCGATAGTATTTTTTCCAGGAAACATTGGGTCGAGAGTATATGCTGAGTGCTCCATAGAATTATCCAACAACTCCGAGTCGAGAATGGTATGACAAACTTTGAAAGAGTCAGGACGAGGAGGAGGAGGAGGGTCGGCAATCTTCGAAATCGGAGTGTCAGAGCGTACAGCCGACAATCTGTTGCTTTAACGACCAAAGTTCCCGAGGAGAAGAGCCGCTGTTACCATTTTCTTTGCGTATTACGAAGCTGTGGAAATGTCAGTGTGTATCTCTTTTTCTTTTCGCCCTCTCTCTCTCTTTTTATCCGCGTAACTATCCTCTCTCTCTCTCGCCGAGAGGTTTACCAACTGTGTATTGTTATACTCGGCTCTCGTTTTCCCCGCGTTTAAAGTTCGCTCGACGCTGGGAAAAGCTACACTCGAATGCGCCAACCTCTCCTGAACGCTGTAAATGAGCGTGCTTCAGTTTGTCCGGTCGTAGACGCGTTTTTCTACTGTCTGCCACGGGCAACTTTACTACTTACTCTCTCTCTCTCGTCTCGGTTATAGCAGCATCGCTGTACCGGCATCGGTAACACGTCGGTGTTGTACGCTTGTCCTATTACTTCCCGAAAGACGTTACGAAGCGCAAAAAAGCTCGGAACGTCTCTAGTTACCTCTGCAAACTATTCAAGTGCATCCTCAACGACGTACTCGGTGCAAAATTTTTGAATACTCTCTCCCCTTTTTATCCTCGCTCCTCTCGATTTTTCTCTCAATCTCCGAAGCTACTTTTCTTTCGCTTGTTTTTTTTTACGCAGCTGCATAAAAAGTTTGACGCTCTCGCCTTCGGGCTTTTCATCTCCGAGATGTACTTTGCTATGCTCAACTAATGATGTAACCGGAGTAATTGGTATAGTTAATGAACTAAACTAGCTAAAGACATGACCTGTGCTGTATGCACGAGAGCTATACAAAGGTATGATCTCTTCTTTGAGATGTAACGGCGTGTACTTGCTAATTAAAATTTCAACTTTATTTCGCAAATAGAGATAGAATTCATGTTTATGCAGCTTTGAGTATCTGGAAGGTCTCTTTGTGATTTTTTAAAATGCTAAAAAAATGTTTTCGCTTGGAAATGAATTTCAGTTTCGAGGAAATTCCTCGCTATCCATCACGCTCGGACTTATTTCTCGTAACGACTAGAACACGATAAACTTTATAGTGATATCAGTCAGATATCGCTCTCTCTCTCGTCTCCGTTTCGTTCTCGTCTCCTCTCCGTGGGATATCTTCATGCCGGGGAGATTCGAGCCTCGGATTTTCTTAAATCGTAATCGCCGCTGATGCGAGCTCTCCCATCTTGGATAAGGGTGAAACTTAATATTGAGAAACGAGCCACAGCCCGCTTACGGTAAATCCGTTCACCGAGAAGATGAATCTGTGTAGTTTTCTTACATTCCTCCTCGCTTTTTCTTGTATTCGGCTCCCTCCGTGCGGCTCCTTTTATTTTCCCTCTCTCTCTCTCCTTCTTAAGCTACAAGCTGACAAGGTTGAATGTCAGAACAAAAGTTTTCCGAATCGCGTTACGAGGAGGGGAGCGAAGAAAGAAAAATTGTCTCGAAGGATTCTCTCCCCCTTCCCAAATGAGAATTGCACCGTTGTTATTTTTCTCTCGGCATAACTTCTCATCCCTCATCCATATGGGAGCTCAAACATTTTTATTCTTTTTTTTTCAAACGCAAATTAATGTAGGAAAGTTTTTTTTTGTTTCATAGAAAAACAAATACATAAAATCATCAGAAAATATTTATTTTACCTCTTTGTGCACGATTGCTGGAAAATATTTAACGAAGAAATCGAAGCCACGCGAGAATCCAATAGAGGATATAGAATGGCTCTAGCAAAAAAGCGTCGAGTTTTCGATCGAATCCGAAAACGTGATGCACATATCCGACGAGAGCGAGAGTTTTGTGCTTTTTCTCGTTTATCCCTTTTATAACCCTGTTGAGTGGCAGTGAAAGAGGAAGGCGAAGAATAAGAAGGAGAATCGAGAGTATAGCAAGAGAGCGAGAGGGATGAAAGAAGGATATAGAATATATATGGATACGGTATAAAGAGAATTTCGAAGGTACGTGAGGTTGTGCGTGGTGGAGAGAACGCACGGCGGTGTTATTTTCCACCCTCGTCGAAACTTCTCGAGAATCCGGGATGATCATCGAAATCCGACGTTGACGCGCGTGTCTCTCTGCCATTGAGCAATTCTGCTTCCTTTCTCTCCTGCCGTGTGCCTCGTCCTCCCCAAACTCTTGTTAGAATTTAACGACACACTGCTTTTCGTCCCGCACTCTCACGTTCCTCCGGGCCCAAATTCGCCGAGGACAGAGACTCCGTCCTGGGTGTAGACGCCATTGGACGTCGACGGGGAAAACCGCTTTCCTGAACGGAAGGAGGCAGGAAACCGCAGCGCAGAGGGCGCTCGAGCTTCCGAACGCATTCCAGAAGAACAGAGAGAGACAGGGAAAGGGAGGAAATTTGGTGTCAGGAAGGGGATGAGCGCACAGGGGGAGCGATGAAAAACAGGGGAAAAGAAAAAACAAAAGAAAAGCTCGTTTTTGTACGTACGTGAATCGGAATAGATCTCACCCTGCGTGTTTAAATTTTTTTTACCTTTTGCTCTATCTCTGTCTTTCTCTTCTCGTTGCGAATTGTCTTCGTTTCACGCACACCCCCGCTAACGATATTACGTACGTATTTTATATATTTTCCCAGATGCGTTTTACGAGCCGCTAGCCCTCGAGAGCTTTCGTGGGGTTTGCCCCACGCACTTTAAAACGCGTGTAAAACGCGAGCACACACACTCTCGCTAGATTGTATGTGAATAAATATATAAATACATAACTTTTATATAAACATGTATACCGTGTTTCGTTGTTGACTCTCTCGTTTACTCTCGAGCTCTCTCAAGGGATTAAATTTTAATCGAGACTCTCCTCTATCTAGTATTTGCATATTATGAAATATATTCCCTCGTCCAATGAAAATTGAGGATCTCTGTGGATACCTTTTCCTCTCGTCGTCCCTTTCTATTTCCATGTAAGAATCCCACTTGGTTGTTTCCCAAAAATTTCATGATTACAATTTTTTCCTCGTGATGTTTATTTTACGTCGTTCCTCGCTTTTGATTCTTGGATACAGCATTCTATTCCGAGTATTTTTATTTCGTTGATTAATGTGTGAATTTCTACGGTGGATGCTTTCTTCTTGAATTCGAGAAAGGGAGAAATAATTTTCACGAATTAGATATTTTTTTAATTAAAATTGCACCGTATGAAGTACGTTCCTGCATTTGAAGCTATCAGAGTAGAATGTAAGAGCATATTTGATGAAATCATATATATTCTTATTGCAACCTTCGTATACTTCGCTCGGAACGATTTTACCGAGCTTAAATATTTGTATGGGCAATGTATCATGAATTTAGTTTGCTCGACCGCGTTTGTAAGATCGAATAAAACGCAGTATGTGGAATTTACGTAGCTCTTCTCCGAATAGGATGAAAATATACTGATGGGACGAGATTACGTTTATAAATAAATGGGAAATGTGGAAAATCTGTGAGAAGCATTAATAAAAGCTGCAAAGCTTTTCGCATAAATTCTTGGCAAAAGTAATTTATATCTGATTTAATTTTTCTCTACAAAGTTTATTCGAGTCTGTGAATTGTGATGAATTTTTCATATCGAGAAGCGTGTAATGAAAATGTGTATTTGAATTTTTATGCTCGTTGCTGGGGATTCTCGGAAGGAGGACAAAGCCAAAAATGTGCCTTGCTCTTGGCTCATATCGTATCACGCACGTCTCGACGTTTTGGCGTCGTTTTTCGGGTGTATGGCTGTCGGACCTCGGGTACAACCCTTTGTTTCGGCGCGACTGGGCTCGCGCATGGTACAAAGCAGTGAATTTCGGGAAGCAGTTGCTGAGATGCCCCCCCGTTGTCTCCGGCTCTTCCTCTTTCACTCAGTCGGTGCCTCGCGCGGTTTATTCATATTTTATTCGCAATTCGCAAACTCAATTACAGCTCGGCGGTGTGTATATCCGAGCGCCCGCGCTTTCCCCGGGCTGCCGACGCGCACCAGGACAACATGGCCGTGTGAATTGTTCATAAGATAGAGCCAGAGAGCGGATATGGAAGTGAGAATTTCCAGGGGTGAGAGCGTAAATGTGCAAACGTATCTATAGACAGACTTACCGGGGCCAAAACCGTGACAAAATTTGATGAAAAGCCATTTCAATAGAATTTCTCCTTGGAGAATTTGAATGAAAAAATTCCTCTCTCTTTTTTTATTATTCGGACTGAACGTTTTCAGCGCATCCCGCTTTGTGCGCACTGAATACTTTTTACACGAAAATATTTTTACCCTTTTAGAAGTAAAATTTGATTTTCGAGATACATGCATTCCTTTCAATTATTCGAGTCGATATAGGTCACAGGCCGAAAATTTTTCGATGGATTCGCCAGAAATTTTATAAACCCCAAATTCATTAGGAATGCGTTAAAGTAAATTAATATTCTAAAATAAAATGACTGGCTTCGTATGTGTGCAAAGTGTGTCATACGTTATGAAAGCCATTTTGTGCATATTTGTAAAAAAATTGGAGCTCGCGCGCCCTCGCTCGAACTTTTGGCGAGCGAACTTTGCAGTCACGTATACCCGTAAAGATTTCTATTATATAAGATTGAGAAACCGAGAGAAAAAGTAAGGGAAGGACTCCGGGCGGGCTTTGATTTCGACTTAGGCACATCTGGCACCGCCATTTTCTCTGTCGCGGTAAAATACTAGATATACTTAGTTATAAAGGATCCGCGGAGCGAGGTGCACGCTCAGGACAATATCGGAGTGAATTCTTACACAGAGCCACTTGGAAAATTATCCATACACGGGGATCGACTTCTGATCCACCTTCAACTTTTCCCTCGAGTCGAGAAACTTCATTTACATCTGCAGGGTACGAATTTTCCAGCTAAATTGAGTGTACAGGCTGGTCCAAAAATATATTTCATAGATGATGAAATAATTGGGTTTGAAAGTTTTTCAACGTTATTCGTTCTAAGCAACTGAAATTGAATATATAGTTTAATATCTAAATTATTCAATTATATCAATCAACGATGACTGTAATGTGTAGGTAATGTGTAATGTAATAAATACCGAATAGATCTCTCTTCGATGCATTAAATTGAAAAGTGTCTCGAAACTTTTCGGATCGAAATTGTCCCGGAAATCTGATTTTTTTAGCTCCGACGTCGATAACTGGAACATCTTGTGCAGCAATAACTGCGACTCAAACCTTTTTGCAAAAAAAACTGGGATGTATATAACGTAGGAATCGATAGAGAGCGAGAGAATCAAGAATTCGAAAAAATTCATCTCTTCGTTCTTTTTGGTTACAATGTGTGGATATTCTATTAAACTCTGACACTCTTGCACCGTATAGAGAGCAGAGAAGCGAGAAGAAGTAAACGTAGCAGTCGAGGGTAGAGAGAGAAGTAAATTCGAACCCTGAATGCTGGGAGGCGGTTCAACTATACATATCCTCGAGGAAATGAAATAGAAAGAGAAAAGAGTTCAATTCGCGTTTCGGGTACCCCCTGGAGGTAAGTTGCAGGACATGACTTTTTAGGAAGTGGAATTATTTAATAATACTTTGGTGAGATGTTGAGAAAATATATTTATATGTTGAAAGCATAGTCGGAAATAGTAAATGGAACTAGTATGTATATTGTATGTACTGGTGCATACATTTCGTCTTAGGACTGGGCTGAAAGTAGTATTTGATTGATAGTTGCAAATAAAAAAAGCTGAGGACGAAAAATAGTATTCTGTGTGTCTTATCTGTAAGTCATCCAACGATCTACGAAATGGTCGTAGAAGACAACAGTGCATAAATTTTATGTAAAGTAAAAAAATGGGGTCCTGTAACTTTTTACAACACATCAAAATGTGGGAAAATGTCGACACATAGTTGCAGATAAAAAAACTGATGGACGAAAATAGTACACTTCGTTAAAGTGTCTCATCGACATACATCCCACCATCCACAAAATAGTTATAGAAGACAACATTACATTCATTTTATGTAAATTAGAAAAATGAAGTTCTATATACGATTTTACAATACGTAAAAAAGTAGGAAAATGTCGACACATATACTTGCACATTGATAGTTGCAGATAAAAAAGCTGATGGACAAAAAATAGTCCTTTGTTGAAGTATTTCATCGATAACTCATCCAACCATCCACAAAATGGCCGTAGAAAACAACATTACATACATTTTATGTAAAATATAAAAAAATGGAGTCCTGTAAGGTTTTACAATACATATAGAATGTGGGAAAATGTCGGCACTCGAAAACGAGGCTAAAGCAGACGCGAAACTGGAGTAGTAACAGTTTGAGTGGCAACGACGAGGGATTTCATATTGCGGTTTGACGTGAGCTCGGTGCGTCGGGAATTTGGAGGAACGCGAAGATTATCCACAGAAACGTGAACGAGGCGAGAGATACGGTAGAGATCGGGCTCTTATATTCACTCGCAAAATGCTAATACGAGCGTTCTTCGTCGCCTCGATATTGTCTCCGTTTCATCGTGTTGGGGGTTCATATACAAACGCGTTTTCATATCAACGGTCGCGCGTGTGTGCGTACCCCGGCTTTATAGTCACCCGACTTCCGTGCTCGGCCCATTAAAGCCTCGAATTATTTTATAACGCGACTCGCGAGAGAAACAGCGAAATCGGATGTGACCGAGGCAAGAGAAGGAGAGGGAGACGGAAGATGGGGAGATATAGGAACGAGGGAATGGGAGACAAAGAGAGGGGAGATGGGGGATGAAAATAAAAGCGGCAGAATGCACAGAGACCTCCTGGCTGCTGCTGAGGGAACGACCAATTCCCCGGTAGAGGATATCGTGCGCGAATCCCGTTGCTCGAGTTATACTCTTATACTCGGTTGGTTTTGGCGCCGTTTCTCCACCTATATACGCATCCTCCATTGCGAATGTTTATATACGTTCCACGTACCCGATATGGGCTCTTTCGCGCGAAACGAGAAAGCTTCGCGGGGAAACTCTCGGCACGACTTCGAAACGGAAATAAATGGGCCGGGGTAACAGCTTGCGATCGTAGACTCGATGAAGTTTTTCTCTCTCTTATATATCCCCGGGTCTAACAAACTCACGGCTGAAATAGATTTGGAAAAATTTAACGCCGAAAATCGGATCGTTCTGTGCGGAAAGCTCCGTACGAGGACGAGGAGGGGTGGAAGAACGAAACAAGGGTGATCCCCTCGCTCGGTGACGTGCGCGATGAGGATACATCGTCATTTCGCGAAATGCTCGTACACCCGTGGTAATAAACCCCCGACTTCCGGCTTATATATAATCTGTCTGTCTGTACTTTTCCGTGTGCGCTCGCGCTCAACGATACACTCCGTTGTGCCCCTCTCGGAAAACGAAGTCGTACGGGGATGATTGCGAGACCGGCGAGAATCACCTTAAACGCGAAACTCTTATTCCCCGGGCCACAATACACCTTTTGCTTTTTTTTACGTTTGTTTCGAGCTGCGCTCAAAATACCAATAGACGGTGTGCGAAATTTATTCTCATCAGGAGTTTCGCTTCGTTACGCTCGCCTCGCGCCTTTTCCCAACGACTTATTATACGCTCGATGCTTTTTATTGCATTTTTTTTACTCTTTATTTTAATGTCTTTTTCGCTTTTATCGCTGGTAAAGCGTAAGCGGAATTCGGGATGAAATAATATTAGAGCCTGAGAGTACGAGACATAAATTTCGTTTTTTTTTTTTTTCGTAAAATAGGATTGTCTTTTTTTGGGAAAAGAAATCGGGTCCTGCCGAAATGTGCATCGTTTGAGGCAGCAGTCGCTACGTCGAGTTTCGCGTCAGGGTAATCCTCCATCAGGCGCGTTTGTGCATCAAGATGAGAGGAGCCGCGGTTGGGTGACGAATAAATCGAGCTCTCGCGGGGAAACGTCGCTGACGCTGCCAATAAACTTTGGCAATCTTTACGCGATCGGAGACCCAGAGAATTCAACATCCGTACGGTTGTATATGTGGGATCGCGGTGGAACACGAGAATCTCGATCGACGGGATAAGGACCAAGGAGAGAACATTTTTTTGCATCTGTGATCGGTATTTTTACCTGCATTATAAGCGTCCTTAACTTTTCTTCGTTCTTTGTATCCCACACTTTACTGCTTTTGTCTCATTTCGTGTTCTCTATAAAAATTTACATCGATCAAAAATTTTAAATTAATAATATTCCACAAAACGATTTTGTTCTGAATTTTTAAGTATACGAATCTTAATGAGAAATTAGAAAATTTTCAAAATATTATTATTATCCATTTTTTTTCCGTTTTGAAAGAAATAGTAAGATCGTATTTTCAGTGTTCCAAAAGACCTTAAAAGAGGCGTACGCATATTCATTTTGCTTGTGCGTGATAACACATCAAAATTTCAATCTTTCGACTCTTCTTCTCTTTATTACTCCGCGAGTCCTCGTATCCTACGACCAAGTTTCTCGAGATAATTATCATTATTCTCTCGTTGTCCTCGACATTCGCAGAACGGGTTTGCACGACAATTCCCTCTCCTTCTCGTTGTTCCCTCGCGTACCGGTTTAATTAGCAAAATAAAAATTTATCATCCATCTGGAAATGTTAATGTTCCCGTACAAAGTAATTCGTTTGATAAAAGCAGTCGATGAATATATTTTATTTAACTTAATTTGAACGAACATTTTTCTGATAACGAAAAACTTGATAAATCTTCGGCCTCATATATATTTTATTTTCATAATAGATTTTGGACTCTCGAGTCTATTGTTTTTACCTCGAGGCGCTGTGGAAGTTCTGGCTCTTCTTACTCTCTCCAGCTTCTACGTTCAAGGAGAATTCTTGTATTTATGAAATCTACTATAGTTCTGGGAACCCTTGGCAGCAGACCTCGAAGTGCATTGTTCATGAATAATAAGAATATCTGACATAATAATACTCCTTCGAACATACTAAATTTGTAAATATACCGAAGTACTGGAGACTGGACGCGTAGGAATATTTATTGTTTATATATGTATCACGGGGTCACTGGATATGTATATGAGAATAAACATTGAAGTAATATGGAAATAGATATACCCGGAGCGGTAGATATTCAAATTCAACGGGAAATATCGCTCGGAGCACAGAGAAGTCAAGAATCACGAGTCGAAGGCTAAAACACGAGCTACGGGTAAAGAATTCCGGTATTTTTCATACAACGGCAAATAGGTCAGTCCGCAAAAAGGGGAAACTTGGAAACAACCTGTGAACTCTCAGATTTTCTTTGATATTTGTGAAAACGCTGAGATTCAATTTCAAAATAATCGTAAATAATTTATATTTTGTTGAAAACAATATCGATGAAAAAATAAATTCATATTTGTAAATATTTTATTTTATCTGTGTTCGTTTTTTTGTTAAATTTTTATAACTTTGTTTTGAATCTAATCGTAGGACTGGTAAAAACGACTTTCTTGAATTATCGCTTGGTAAAAAGTCTTATCGCGGCCATAGCTTTCAGTCACGTTGTTGAATTATTACTCTAATCCGATGAGAAAGCTGAGTATTCTTGTGTTTCATACGGCAGAAAGATAAAACAGATGAGCATAACGACGAGAGAAAGAGAGGCTGAGAAAGAGCGAGAGGAGGATAAATATATATAGAGAGGGAGAGGAGAGATAGTTGAAGGTGGTTTTCGCAGGGCAATTCGCTTGGGGTTACCACCCCGAACACATCGTCGTTCTCGTGTACGTATTGTCTGAGCGTTGTGGTGACAAGAGAGAGGATGAGCAAGGGACAGAGAGAAAGTAAGAGGGCAAAGCGGCTGTTTCTCTCAGCCGGGCTCTTATACGCTCCGTCGACTGGGCTAAAGGCGTCGCTTAATTATCTAGCTAAATGAGATAACTGAGTACACGTGTGAGCCTCTGGCAAGGAAGGCAACCTCTGGCTCAACGAGGGAATCATTTGATAAATTGAATTGTACTTAAGACTGACGTCCAACCGTGAGTTTTCGCGATAAATTCCGGAAATAATATTTTCATCCTTCATTAAGTTCTTGTTTCAACGTACAAAAGACACGAATTAAAATTTATATTCAACAATGATGAAAAACTACAAATTACCTGCTGTTGGTTAGCAAATATGAGATAATAGGTCTCCAGAAGATTCTACAATAATCACAAAAAATTAAATATTTAAAATATATTTCAAGAAGGTGTCAAAAAAATGCATCAGACTATCACGGCATTTATCACGGTATTCCTCATTATTACCATTTTTTCAATAAGTTATACAGATCCATATTCAAAATTTTTAATTTTGATAAATTTAAATAGATCTTATAATTTAATTATAATAAAAAAATATCACCAATATTTTATAATATCATTTTCTCGCCTTGTCACTTCACTCCGCATTTTCTGCCATTATTGGGTCACGAAGTAAAAAGTTCGGAGGCCAAATGTGATCGCGTAATACACGTTTTGCGTACACAAGACCGATATCAGTGGATAGACCCATTATATCGACTAAACAATTCGCGAACCACGCGCGGGAGAGAAACTCGTTCCTTCTCGCAAACCTTGCGCTCCGCACCACGGTATCGTGCTTTTCCTCTTTATCATATTTTATACAACCCTACTCGTGGTGTTAGCGCCCTTCTGTTTGCCCTATTGATTATACAGTTATGCCAGAGCCGAGGCAACTGGTGACCCGTAACGATATGGAACGTCTTTTAAAAGCTCCTCCCTAAGTTAAATATTATCTCATTTCCATTGTAACTGTGAGCATACATCTCCCTTATCATGTTTTCATTTAAATTATTACGCATCTAAAGTCTTCCCGATGAATTTTTCAGCAGGAATGTCTTACTAAAAGTCTAATTTTCGAACTCAAATATTCATTGTACACGAAAATCATATTTTTCCTTTTACGATATGAACCAGTCAAGAATTGCAGAAGTTGTAGATTTTCTACAGCAGAAATTCACGCAAAATGAATATTAAAAAATCCATAAGAATTTATTATGTTTGTTATTTTTTCATTTAAATTATGACGAGGACAAAGTTGTCATATTGGTTGATTTTTCATCACAGATTACCATCTACCAAGCAAAAGGAACAAATTTCTAGAAAAAATTTCAATATATCATATTACCCTGTCGAAATAACGAAGTACATTTTCGGGGACATTCATGCTAATTGAGTATCGAAATCGACAAAAAATATAACATTAATGAAGTGAAATTTTCGAGGGAATTTACGATGTGTATTGACAAAGATAAAATCGAATATCTTTGCGGGACGTTAAAACTCGAAATCGCTTTTTTTGCTACACACTCACCTCTGTAAATGGTGTTTATTTCTTCATTCATCCGAGAAGAGATCATGATAACGTTGACCGGGTCTTGAAATTTCAAGAATTTCAGGCATTATTAGCCAGCATTCATTCGCACGGGAATCTCGGTTGATCGAATAAAAAGTGAGGAGGAGGAGGAGGAGTAGGGATGGAGAGAGAAAAAGAGAGAGAGGGAGAAAGACGAAAAAGGAGAGATTGGAGAAAAAGAAGTGAAACATTAAAAGTCTCGACGTTAGTCACGCGCCGGGAGTGCCAGTCGGTTCGCTCGACCGCAAAACTCGCGAGGTAGAAAAAGAAGAGCGAGAGAGAGAGATAGCCGGATAGAGAGAGAAAGAGGGATGAAGAGGAGCGAGAATGAGAGGATGAGAGAAGAGAGCTTCTATTTCCGACGGGAGCGTGGGGGGCTCGGCTGATTTGATGAAAAAGCACACACACGCGCGCAGAGTCACACGCGTACACATGCAAGAGGATACGAATACACTTCAATTCGTAGCGAGAGCTCAGAGTCAGAGGGGCCTTTGATGTTTCTCTTTGTGCATACCCGATGCACTCTTTTGCCTCAAACTCACCGGAGTTTGTGAACGCTGCGCGCGGATCCACGGACTCTCTTCTCCATTGGTGTGTGTGCGAACGCACTTGCGCTAATGGCTCGCTGATGCGTGATTTAACCGCACATTTTCCAACGTTGTACGCCTCCCGTCTGCGCGAAAGTACGAGAACTCGGGATATACTTATGGCGGAGAAAATGGTGAACCTCGTCGAAAATTTGCATAGCCGAGGTGTGCATGAGATACAGAAAATGGTCCACGCTCGAATACATATGGACGAAGGTATATGAAGCATCGTCTCTGCTAATGACCTGCTGATGATATTCACTGGGTATATCCTCCGTAACTGCGAGTCGTATGCATCGTGTTCCCTTGTAAACTTCGTCGAGAGCTCGCGGAACGAACTTTCGCCAAGAGAAACGAACCTCTCGTCCGGTTTCTTAAAATAACGATGTAATATACACGCGGATTTTCCTTTCGACGCGGCTGCTAACGCTTTTATTAAGCTCTCCCGATAACCAGTTTTCGTTAATGAGATGTGATAATTGCACCTACAGATGATATTAAATTCACGCGAGTCCTGTTAATCCGAAAACGCTTTGCAAGAATTTCTGTAACCGAGAGGTCGATGACTTTTATATCGCTTCGCGTAAAGCAATTTAATAAAATTTACAAACAAAATTGTCATATTTCGTTACGAAATCTACATATTGGTATAAAATTGTTACTTTTTGCTTATGTAACTAATTACAAAAAGTCTCAAAATTAATGCAAATGTGTGAAATAGCTCTTTTTCTTATCAAAGTTTCAAAATATTCAGTTTAAAAGAATATAACTAAAGAAAAACTTCAAAAACTGTCAAAACTTTAGATAAAGACTAAAAAAGATTAATCGCATTTAAGACATTTAATACAGGAATTGACACAGTGCAGAAAATTTTTAGTAAGAATTTGAGTTAATTCTTTTTACAGTCAATACCCAGCTGATGACTTCATTATAAAAGTACTAAAATCTTCGAATACGAACGATTGAGGCTTTAAGCGAAAGCATAAAAGAAAGTGCCAAGAGCTTGGTCGAATTGTTAATGATCTATAAGAGAGATAAAAGAATAACGACGTCGATGGGACTGCAGAGACGATGTACGTATGTAGAATCACTGGCGCCATCGAGTGTATCAGGGTGATACAATTTGCCAGTAATGCTGAACGAATACGATTTTAGCTTGCGCGTCCCAAATAGATTTCAAAGCGAGTGTACGATCCGCGGCTCGAATATCGCGAACAATGCGTTCCCTTCTTTTCATTTCTTCTTATTAGTTGGCACTGGCTTCGCCAAACTATCTTGCCTTTCGCTCTTTCTCATTTACCCGTCACTCTCGTCTCTGTTGCGCTCGATCGCTGGGGGAATGACTCGTCCGTTTCTTTTATTTCACTCTAAATTCCAATGAGAGTTCTCAACTTTTACCACACTACATGTATACACTTTGAAACTCATCAAATGAATAAGAATTCACACCATGAATATTGTTTTTTAGTTTCACTTTTTAAATTAAAAAACTGAAGTCACGGTATTGTTGAAACTAATATACTCAAATGGTTCCGCCGTAAGAGCGATTTGAAATTCTCGTGACGTCATAAGGTTGCAACGTTCGTTTTTTATTGTACTTGGCACGCAAACGTCAGTCGCGGTTCTTAATTTTTTACTCAAGTTTTATCGACTTTTATTTTTAATTCTCTTGATGGTTCATCACCACATTTCTGTAACTCGTTACATGAATAAGTATTCGCAGCATGTATATCGTTTTTTGGTTTCGCTTTGTAAATTTTAAAATTGAAGACTCATCGAAACTAATGAATACTTCTATAATATAGAATTTTCGAAATTATTTCCAGTGGTAAGGATTATTGTACTCGATGGTAAAGAGCTCACGAGTGATACTCTTGTAGCTGATGGTTTTTCAAAATCTCCGTATTCGCGTTCTAACGACTTGACGATCAACATTGCTTAATCCATCGCGATATGCTCGTTGCATCGTCCGAGTTACGACCTGCATATCGAACACTGAAAAGCCCGTTTAGAAACCTTTTGAAAATTTAACTACGGATTGTGCCGGGCAGCTCCGATTGAGACTGAAAACACGAAAATGATTACGACGAGCTTACCGCTATGAGAGCTACCAAATTAATGGGGATTAGTATTGAAATCCAATCCTTCGCTTCCACATTTTGCATATGTACATTCAAGAACACGTGTCTGCGCTGACTATGAGTAAAATATCATCAAAATAATGGATGAACGTAACCCATATTACAGAGTATTCCCCAATAGCAAATCCCTCGTTCGGCTGACTTGATACGTGCCCATCACGACGTACCGTTCGTAAATTGTCGAATTTGCATGGATGCCAGTTCTCACTTGATTTATCGACAGAGCTTCCACTTTCAAGCCTAATACACGCATGCTATCCGCATTGTATTGATTTCTCATGAAAATAAGAACGATATGGTATCGATTTTCACGCGCAAGAGAATAAGGAAAAATCTCTCGGCAGTGAATTTTTTTTTGAGGTCAAAATCTCTCCGCAGTTTTTAGTACCGAGCCAGTGCTTGTTTAATTAAAGAAAATTAGTACGCAATTAAATACGAAATTATACTTGTCTCGTTAATTTCCTGATTCTTTACTCGGTTTTTTTAATGAAATTGTGTCGGTTCCTGGACACGAAGATAATCAAATAACCAATGCGACCCGTCGCGTTGATGCGCGAAGTAGAAAAAGTAGCCGTGAATTCAGACCGCGGATGGAAAAATATTCTACAGAAAAGATTTCTCTGAAAGGGTCGTAAAACAGGGAAAGGTGTTAACTGTGGTTGTCTGGCGCCATAATAAAAACATATGTTTTATTCGGTGCGGTGCGATGCTGTTGGAAAGTGCTATAAAGTCATTCATAACCCATATCGCATTCACCGAGAGAGCGGATGTAAAATATCGCCTCGATTTATAACGTTGTATACGACGTTGTCTGTCTGTCACCGTTTAAATTGCGTCCTGACATTGAAATTTCTTGTCACGTGTAATTCAAACAATTCACGATGCAATTCAACCGGACAATGCTCAATTAAGATCGATTACGTTGTCAAAACACTTATTTTATTTATTTTCCATCGTATAATAAGTTACAAATGCAATCATGATTATCTCTGGCACGGACAAGATAGATGCATCGGGTTGTGACAATGAATATGTTCCATTTGATGAAATATGAAAAGTCATTGCTCTGTCGAGTGACGCTTAAACAGTCAGGTTTTTGCGCATGAGATTTCTATCGCGATAACGCCAATAACCGGGGTCAATGAGCCTGAAGTGACACTAATAAAACACTGTTTACAATTTGCAGTAACTGCGTCGAAAGAATTCATCATTATCGCGTGTGCTTAGTGAATTCTACGTCTCGAATTATTACCCATTTCAACTCTACATATTTTACAAATGATCCATTTTAATTAAATTTTATTAATACTGAATCCAAATCGTCTCTCATAAATAACGAATAAAATTTCAGTACGAGAAAGAATATTCCTCTATAAAATTATCATATACATTAATGTCACCGGAGTGATATAATAAAGAAATGAGTTATTTCTGTCTACAACCTGTAAAAAATTGCAACCCGATGAAAATCGATGAAAAAAATGAATCCATTAGTCGAAACAAGTTTTGCGAAGGGTCGATAATAATCCAATTATATTAGTTATATATGTGTAATGTGCAGATCCGACTGTTATTGGAAAGCCACTGACAAATTTTTTAGAGAAACGAGATCAAAGGTATCGAGGTGTGGCTTTGAAGTGACCAAGGCAATAAAACAAATGTAAATAACTGTTGGTTGGATTCGAGAGTGTCGATACGCGAATGTCGAGCTGAATTCGAACCTTCGATACTGAAATAAAAAATGATTTTTTTTGCAGTACTCTTCATAAATATCACGTACATCAGGACACATGAATTTATGACGATATAAATAGTAAACACTGCGATGATCATATTTTATGGACAAACTTTCAAATCATTTTTGCTAAATAAATTCAGACTTCGAAATCAGTGCAGTTCATTCGAATGCAACTTTAATTTCACTCCGCATTTATTCTTAGCTGGTATTTTCTTTAATTGCCCGTTTACTGTAAATAGTCATTAGCGGAAGAGAGCTAGAGAAAAGTCGAAACGAACTTTCGAGCGAGAATAGGTGCAATTACTTTTTCGGGTAAAATAAACCGTCTACGGTATTTTCTGTTCGTTTCTTGCCGATCGAGGGTCTATCAGGGAAAATGGGAGGAAAGGATAGCCAGAATGGCCGGAATAAAAGATGCCCGTGGATGGAGGAAAAAAAAAGATCGGGAGGGTTTCGCTCGTTTGACCGTTTACCGAAGAGAAATAACTGGAGGCGAGTGCGCGAACCGGAAATAGAAGGAAATGCGAAAAAACGCGGGCTACCTGTATATGTATGTAGGGATGCGACGTACCGAACGTAAAAGAGGATGTAAACGAAGCGGACTTACCCTCGCGGAGACTCGGGGGGTAATTAGACGAGTGCTTTGGGCACCCAGGGCGACAGAGGCGTTAAAGAAGAGAGGCGGAATTGGTACTTTTATTACTTAGATTATATCTTTCGCTCTGATCCTCCTCCGCTATCTCCGAAAGTACCGAAGGGTCTGCCCTCGTTCCCTCGTTTCGACACACAGCGTCGAACTGCAAAAACGCTGAGGAAAAAAAATGAAGATTTACGACTCCTACGTGAACCATCAAATTGAGACTTTCGACAATTATTGCTTGGAGTGGAATTTCTATATCAATCCTTCAACAAGTTTTTATTTCAAGTTCAAAAAACTTTTCGCTTTAAATTTTTAATGAAGGGCAAACCTGATTTTCTTGCTCCAAATCATTCAACTTCGAATCCTGCAATAAATTGTAATTATTTTTTCACAAAGTATTAAATTAGATAAAAGTTGTGACAAAATTAAATGTGTTAACAATGTTAATTTTTTGATGATCGAGCAACAGTAAGAATAAGAGAGAAACCGAAACGAGTAACGATTATCGTATTGCAATTAAATAAAGAAAAGCCAGATCCGGTGGGTTGTAGCACAACCGTGGAGAATTCTCTCTCCCGTGGAGTTTAGGTAACGATACGGCAGTTTTCCCACGTAAGTTATTCTACGGATCTTGCAAATACTTCTCTCCTGCTGGATCGCTCGCTAGACACCCCAGGCCACCTTACATCTGGTAGTACTTTCACGTAACATTGTGTTTGAAACTTGGCGGGGTAAGTACCAAAATTACATCCCTCTCTTCAGTCGCCTACGGCCGTTTCGTACCGAAAGTGCGAGCGGGAGGTTTTCGTCGGATGCTCCGTTGCGTTTCCGAGAGTCTATTCCTCGCCCGGGATCCTCTCTCGCCATCCATATACATTACGGGATTCTTCGCTTCTCCGCTCATCGCTTAACGATCTTTGTTTCACTACCCGGGGTTCTCACATTGACACGAAGAAACGAGCACAAAGACTCTCGACTGTGCGCGTTTTCCCACCCCCTCTGTCCCTTATCCACTTCGATATCGCTCTCGCAAATTTAAAAACGCAAAGAAACTCGGGGCAACAGATGTTGAACAATAAAAATAAACGTAAAAAATTCGATACGGCTCTCGAGTGCTTCGGAAGTTTCGAAGGAAAAACAAGGAGGGAAGGAAAAGATGGAAGTCTGAGGCAACTCGGTGGTCTGGAACGTCGTATAATACCGGCGTTACCGCTCCATACCTAACACCTCTTCCAACTTTCCAAGATAATCGTGCAAGTACTTCGAGAGAGGCGTTAACGGACGGTTATCCTCGTGATGCAGTTTTGAGGAGAGCACCGGGAGGGTGGGGGGGAGGGAGAGAGAGTCGGGTGTGCGAGAGCTTTAACCCACCGACGAGAACGACACGCGGGCATAACCGTAATCGTAAATACACATGGTGTGTGAAAACGATATCTCGCCGGGTGTTACCGGAGAGCCTCAGGGCTGAGTTTACCGTTTTTAATGGCACGATGACCTGTTACCGGAATAGCGAGCGGCATGGTTAGGCGATGAAATGAAAATTGCGATTCGCGTGCGTACCATCACAGCGGAGCCCTTTTTCATATCCCTGTGGCTCGTTTCTCGATCAGGGACATACCATTCGCGTTAACGAACGAGGTCCAACTTTTTCGGGAATTTTTCCGATAAACTCTTTTAACAATTATGATAAAAACTGAGGTAGAAGGGTCCCGAGTCACGAGAATTTCGACTCGGTAGGATACGCTTTTGCGTTACGTGACAGCTGGCTGTTTCTCTTCGCTCTCAACGGGTATCCGCGTTTTGTCCTGGCAGAGCCTTTCCGACTGTATACGTATACACGTGTACGTTACGTTACGTATCCACGTGATTTTTGAACGATATACTTGGCCACACGAAACTCGAGTATAAATCAGAACTCGGTGCTGGACGACGACAACGAGCTTGGTGGGCGGGAAAGGAGAACAGGAGTTGTACAAACGTCGGGAGACACTGCCTGACACGACGCGTTTACGTGGGGACGCCAAGGAATCGTGCAGAAAGTGAGGCGTCTCGTGCTCTACACCACGGGAAAAAGAACCTTTTTGTTATGTCAAATGCTAAAGAAGCAGCCGAGAGATAATAAATAAAAATAGGGATCAATTCAGGTTCATGTTTGTAGGTTTTGACCAAAGAAATATTTAGCCAAATTTTTTGTCGAATTGGTAGGGTGACTGTATGGTACTATAACTTCAATTATCAGGTGCCACCTCGATTTCGTTCTGATGATTTTCGATATTCGACATCTAATTCGTACTTTATAATATAAATCTTTCCGATGCATTGAAAATTGCACCAAATGTGATACTCCAAAATTTTTTATATCTAATGACGTTTCAATTTCAGTAGACCCAAAATCTATGTACTCATTCTTCTACTAACTGCACTAAATTCATCAAACTGAGTCCATAATATAAGAAATAAAAAAAATTCACAATGGTAACTATCAATAAAAAATATAAAAAATTTCTTTTCGGTCGTCGAAAAAGGAAATCCCGCATGTGTTGTGCGTTGCTACTTACAGACATAATCGTATTTACTCAGCGTCTGTGATCCTCATTGGTACAGTATCCATCCATTGGCTTTTAGTGGATGTGGTTGACCCGTACGAGCATAGACGGCATCCACCGCAATGTACGAGGGTTACCTGCAAAGTGGTCAGCGCGTAATGTACCATAGCCCACTTGTGTGATGCTCGTATCCGCTGAACTTCTAATGGTTATAGTTACGTCGATGCACAACGCGGACTAATCCGTGCCCGCGTGAAAACGCAATCGTACATTTCGTATCGAAGTCGTTCGAGTGGGATGCGAAGCGTGGAACACTGAGAAAAATTATCTAAAGGAAAAAAAAAATTGTCAACGTTGGAAAATACTTCATCGTTGAAGAGTCGATAGATCATAAAATATTCCTACGTGATGCGAGAGAATTCTGGAAGAGGTTCGAAACCGCAGCTCCGTACTTATCTTTTGAGGTACAAAGCGAGCAAGGAGCGTAAGAACAATGCGGTTTGCGGAAAGAGGCGTTACCGACGTCGACTTAGTTGGACGCATCTCCCAAAGTGCACTTAAGCTTCACGTCATAAACGTACAGTGCGTTGAAAATTAATTGCGAAATTATCGTTGGAGCAAAAGACGAGAGAGTCTCGAGTTGTATCGCAAAAGGCGTACAGGCTCTTGGGAATATGTCTGGATCTCTTTGTCGTACGCCCGCGCGCGTCTTACAGGGAACACGAAGTTGGCGATGAAACTTTCTCGTTGCATTTTTCCCGATGTGACAAAAGCTCGTTTCCTGCGCATAATTTAGCTCTTCATTATCAACGTACACGGTTTTTAAAATCTGTTGGAGATAAAATTTAATAATTTATCGTTGATTTTATCTTATTTTGAGATTCGAGAGACTCGCGGAACTCTCAATAAACGTGAGAGCAATGCTAAAAGCTTATGAATTTCACGATAGATTCTTTATTTCCCGGTAACTCATTTAATAGTCAATTACGCATTATTCTAAAACGTGATCGAGAGCCGTGATTTTAGCGATTCGCTCGTCTGGTAGCGTTGGGAGTCTCGGCTGGCACAAGCAAATAAATTTTCATTTTATATGCCGTCGTTCCACAGCGTTTTGTTACATGCATAAATGTGCGATATCTCCTTTTGTTGGAGCATTCAGAATACACAAGCTCGCATCCAAATAAACGTCTCTGTATTCTCATTTCCTCTTAAGATCTCAGTCAATTTTATCCAATAAAAAATTAATTATTTCGATATACGTTAATTACGTGTAAAATAATTTGAATTATTTCATCATTTCAAAATGAATGCAGGATTGCCACAACATTGTCGGGAGACTTGAATTCAATGGCACTCGCTCCTCATGATGAAAAGGAGAGAAAAAGGAGCGTCGTAATCAGGAGAAAAATGATCATAGTTATCAGCATAAAACGTCCGATCAGATAAAAGCATAATTGGTAAACGAGCAGTCGTAAAACACTCGGCTCGCCGATGGTATTGGATGCTTGGCAAGTGGGAGAGAGCTTATATCAAGGCGTTAAAGCGAAATTCTTCACGGGAGGAGAAAAAGTTATAGGTATTTCGGGGTAAGTATCGGAAAGAGGTGCGAGAGGTGCGCGACGACGCCAGAATGTGGAACATTAAAAGATTTCCTGTCGTACGGTAAAGCGTGTAATTAGTTATCGAACGATGATTAAGTCGTAAATTAGAGCTTGTTTGCTCTCTTTTTATCATCTGTGTGTGTTATTTCGTTGGCTCGCTCTCTTCTTACGTAGCTCCCTGGCGATTTTCTTCGGAGCTGACAGCTGCAGTTAACGTTATTGCTGTATATATATCGCTCGGTTCGCTACGGAACGACTGTATATACGAGACTATATAAGGTGAATTCTTTCTTTTTCTCCCTCTCATATAGGAGTCCGGTCCGTTCGAGCGATCTTCGCGCCTCGCTGCCGTAAAAGTAGCGCCGTTTCAACCTGCTATGTAGCGAAAAATGAGGTGTAAAGCGTAATTTACTCGCCTGCTGATTTAACGGCTCGTGGCAAGGCCCACGGTCTTTATCCCTGCGGCGAGAGACACACTACACCTTTTATTTCTCTCCAAAGGGAAACCCGAGCACGCTTTCGTACTACCAAAAAACATTTTCTTCTCTTCCGCATCATAAATTTCCCGAATGTGTGTCATCGTTATCAATTTATGTTTATCGCCGATATTTCATTCGTTCGTCCTTCATCGTGATTGGCCGAATTACTTTTATTTCTTTACAAACAATAATGAGACAAAGGTTAAAAATTCTCAGCGAGAATCTCTCGTGTTTCCTGCCCGTATTTTTTGACACAGTTCCACCGGGAGAGTTTATACCTGAGGTAAAATAAACAGGAGATGTTTTAATGTTTCTCGTTTCGTCCAACGTTTTTTTTGTGTATGTTTATTGTCATTATTATTTTAATACGAGAATATGACTTTATGATTTTTTGATGAAGGCAGTATACGCTTGAGTAATGAGATACGTGCATTTAGGTCCGTGAGTTCTCGAGTTAAAAAGTAAAATTGTTTTTACCACAGATATACAGGGAATATGCAAAAATAGCTGTTGACCTCGTTTCTTTATTTTTAACGAGCAAGCATCTTCTACGCAAGTGTTTCGACTCGTTGAATTTAGAGGTAATATTTTTTAAAAGTGCGCTTTAGCAAAAACTGCGTATGAGCTTAAATATAAAAATCTTCGCGAGAGGTTGGTTATTTGAAAAATACTCGATATGAAAAGCATACTCGGTGTAATTAAAATTTTACTGAAATTGAAGCACATATTGTATTTCTGAGTGACGTCATTGGTATTTCGTGTATTGATTTTTCGAGAGATTGAAAGAGAACTTTACATTTTTTTGTAAGTTCATGGAGTATTTTATTAAAATTTCTTTACGAAATTCTTCTTTTTGTGTATAATGCATCAAAAAGTCTAATCTTGAAATGCATTACACGCGTAGCACGTCAAAAAGTAAGCTGAGCTGGTAAAAAACACATTTCATTCTCGTACAAAAGACGAGGATGTTTTATCCTGTGGAAATTCAAATGACATTTAGATAAAAGCGTGAAATGTCGCAGTCGCTACAGTGATTTTTCGTAGCATGTATAATAATGTTCATTCATAATTCATAGTTTTTGCTTGCATGGTGCATACAACGGACAATAAAAAAAAAGAAACTGCAAGTTTTCCATTTACGAGAATGCCGCCCTAAGATTTTGCACACACGTGAAAAACTTCAATCCACGAATTCACTTCCATTTCATTTTCTCTCTGCACTCGAAACTTTTCCATCGACTTGAAAACCCAAAAATGGCACACCTCAACAATGCCGCGGAGAAAACAAATTTCACGTTTTTTGCAAATTCAATTCTTGTGCACGGAATGCAGTTTTTTAAATATAATTTTGTTCAATGTTTACAAAAAAAAATCGTGGGAGGAAAAAAACATAAAAGTGACAAATTTATAATTTTAGAGTTGATCGACTTCGAACTTGAAAATGAAAAAATTACAATACATATAAATCCAATTTTTCTTTAATGCTTTTTTTTCGAAAAAAATCACTCGAAAAATTGAAAAATTACTGATAGAAATGCCCGGTGGCCTAGCACAGCCTTTGAACTCGCACATGCAAAAATATACAGCGAAAATTTCCATGAGTCGGCCGTTATAGTTGAACGAAGAGATCAGCGAGAGGGCGAGGAATACGAAGAAACGGCGAGAAAGGAGGAAAAGGAAGAAGTCTCTCGGCGAATGGTTCTACGGGGTAAGTATAACGGCAGTAAACCTTTGACACTGGGCTGTAACACGTTTAACCCGTGGCCTCGTCGATGGTCTACGCCTTGCTCTCGCTTCTTCCTTCCCTCCGTCTTTCTCTCTTTCGTGGCTTCTCTCGCGTTTTCCCGTCCCGACTGCGCCAATACTAGAGCAAAACAGCCGCGCGGTTCTCCTCCTTCTTCTCGTTTGGCTTTCCTATCGTATACTGACCGTCGCGCGTGTCCAACCGAGAACGCACTGCTGTCCGACCTGCGACTATCGTAGATTTATCGGAAATTTCTTACTCTCGTCCGTACGGTGGGATATGACCGGATCGCTGCTCTTGAACCCTTATAAATTCATGAAGGACCTTCGTCTGGGTCATTTTTAGCTGTCGGCAGTCTAAATCCAACCAAAATTCAGGAAAAAGTTCAAAGCTAGATCGAGTCGAATGAAATCGTCAATTAAGCGCATTTAGAACCATTTAATCGAATCAACTGTTTTTATCGTTCCCACAGAGATAAAAACTTTCGTAGGAATGAACGACAGTTCATAAAATTAAAGTTTCTCGTGAAAAAATTAGTGCCGCGATGATGGAAAGTTATTCGACTCAATTTTCATCCCCATTAGAAAAATATTTAGTGACTGGAGAGATGAGAAACATCGTGTAATTTTTTTTAAACGAGATGGCCGCGTGAACACGGTAGTTTGTTAAATATTATCGTTCGTATTGTGTAAATAGTATCACTAATTAGAAGTATTCTATATGGAATTGCTGTCGAGGGTCAGCTAAAATGATTTATTCTTGAGTGTTCCCAAAATAATTTCTTCTCGGAAGGATCCGTTGTTTCGTTGTTTTCTCACTCACACAAGCGCAGAAAGGATGAGTCGGGATGGTTTTTATCGCGCAAAATCCGAACGAATGAACGTTCGGGAGAGCGAAGGAAGAGGAAAGAAGAAATTACCCGCGGTGTAACCTGATACTATGTAGTACATAAATTCTGAAAGGCGTTGAAATAAATCAATTTTCGGCTATTCCTTCGTAGCCTTCGCTCCTACGGAGGGCTCGAATTTCCTCTGGAGAAGTAGACGGGCTTACAAATTTGCAAATACCTTGTATATATAATGTATATTATTGCGCTCGCCCTGGGTACCTTGGCTTTATTCTTCCCTTCGTATTCTTGAAAACTTTCGGACGTCCTAACGATCCGGTGAATTATAATTTTCAACTTCACCAGGAGAGAAATAAAAGTTTCATGGAAATAAGAAGAGGACGATGTACTTCACACGAATTCAACCAAGAAGTACATTGTCTTCGCAATATTCTATCTCCTCTTTTCCTCTTATACTCCTGGCCTCGGAATTGTTCCTCTTGGAAGTTGGCCAGCGGGATGTCATTCCGATCGACTTTCTTGCTTCCTTTTATATCGTACCTATAAGTTTTCCGCAATATGGCTTTATAACCTTCATAGACGAGCTAGAGACCGATAAATGCCTTTGAGAATGTTGCCTTTTTTTCTATCATTATTACTTACAAGTACGTGCTTACATGTCTGAAGTATCAGAAGTGTATCACATCGTTGTTCCGCGCTCCTGTAATCAAAATTCAATCAAGGCGAGGAACATCCTGAGAAAATCTATCGTCATAAAGAATAGTCAAGAGACGGTGACCAGCAAGGAGAAAGAAAATTTCGCAGCCATATTTTATCGTGGCATAAATAGTTTCGTCGTGAAAGAGGTTAAATTACGAGTACGATACAGTCATTACTTGTATAGCTGAAGAAAGAGGGTTAAGTCGACTCTCTGGTTCATAGCAATTGAAGTCCCGTGGATCTAGAGCGCGGTCAATACCGACTTTCGAGTCCTCCGTACACGATGTACTCGAGTTCTCATATTTCTACGTCCTGCAAATCGAGCGAACTCCTCCGAGAATGATTTAACGCCAGTGCGTGACCGCAACGGTCTACTTGATAACCGCGTGCTCCTCATAAGTGCCACATAATAATGGCTCTGCCGAGGAAGAGTCCGTTGTCTTATCCCGGCGATGTATCGACCTCTCCGAAGGATAATTCGCGTTGAAAGGCACATCGGTGGATTTTCTTGATGTTTAATAGTCGCTACGAATGGCTGGCCCCCGCTCGTAAAGAATATTGTTTATTAACGTTTTAATAGCTATAAATAACGCAGGACAGAGCTCAGGGGAGATTAAAATTTTCGTGATACTTCAAGAGCCACTCACGCTCCAATCCCTTGAAATTTTCCGCTCACCGCGTGCGCGATATACTTTCGAATTCTTAGGTTTTACTCGCTTCTGCGGTGTGTTGGCGCAAAGCAAACTCGGAACGTGATTAGAGATTTAAGGCGCCGGCTGCGTTCAAGGGTTTGAGAGGTAAACTTTTTTCTCGCCCCTCTTGGCAACTGGCTCTCTCCGTCGTGCCCTCGTGTTTGCTACTCGAGCGTCTTCACCCCGGGAGAAAGGCAAGAAGGCAGTTTGCCGGGCGGTTAGGCAAGCTTCGTAATGCTTTTAATTAAGGGCTAAGGGCCTAACATCGCCGCCTTGAGAGAAAGCAAAAGCCGAGGCTGAAGCACACGACGGAATGAACGAGAGGTCTTTGCGAAAACCGAATCTATCTCTATTCTCTTCGGAGTGAACCCTGCGAGGCAATATATACGCCCTTTCCGTGTTACCAACACCAGACGAGTTTGCACAAGGGTAAACGGTTCTCATGGTTCGATCTGTTTTTGAGAAACCCTCTCCGGATGGCCTTGTATTCGACCCTGATGAAGTTGGGAATCCCCTGCATGGACTTTCTCGCTGGTAAGACAGGTCGGATCCAATAAGACTATGCTAAGGTTACAAAAGCTGATGATGGTCCATTTGGGCCGTTCCATATAGCTGTATCCTCTCTGCTCCGTTATCCCTGTTCTCGCCCTCTTTTCCCGATGGGACTCAAAAGAAAAGCATGTATTCGCGCGCCAATCGCGTGTAGCCTCGAGGCTCATAACCTCTTTCCATTTCTGCCTTCATTCTGACGTGAAAAAGAAGAAGACCGATGGCAAATGAGAGACCGAGAGAGATGGATTTTCTCAAGGACACTTGAGGCCGGAACTGGAGCAAGACAAACTTGGTTTGGATGAGGATGAGAGGTTCACGAGCACCGAGGTCTATTTTGCTCCTTCCTCCATCGCGTCTGTGTGCCCAGCTCGCCAAGAGCGCATCGGTGTACGAGCCAGCATTCTACTTCCGGTTTTCGATGTTGAAGCGTTCTATAGGCCTGCGCGAGCTTTCGTACACGAGCATCTGTATAGCAGGTGCCGAGGAGAGCTTGCAAAGGCGAAACTTGAGACTCGGAGAGAGTCTTTCGGGTGTTCGGCACACTGCGGGTCTCTGTGCGCTCACATGCACAACATCCGGGACGACACTTCCGCAATGATGACAAGTATACGCGGGCGGCAGTATGCACCAGTCGTGAAATTGAACGATCACTGGCACAGTGTACATGAACACTTGGCCACGATCATCCCTTTTGGCTATTTCCACGCTACGCTACACCGACACTCAGCGACCCAGTTTCTCCGATTACTCACGCAAACTAGCAATCTCAGAGCTCCGGGCAACTTGTCGCAGTTCGGCACGGCGGTTTATAAAGTTCATCGGAGACACCGGAAAGTGAGCAGTGTGCCTTCTCGTTGACATCTTCTCGAAAATACGGGGCTGGCCTCATCCCACTTCTTGGACTGTAACTTTGATTCCAATTTCAGATGGATAACAGTATTATTAACTTAAACTTTCCTCGGCTGGAGATTTACGAAAGCAGACAGTTGGGATATTACAGAAATATTCCGACTGCTCGGCTTTTCATGATTTTAAGTCAAAGTGACTTTTGTATATGTTGAAATGCTCAAGAATGGTTGAGAACAATTTTTTCGCAGTAACTTTATAGGTGTATGTGGGCATTTGCATTGATTTCATTGTATGCACATTGTATATTGGCACGGGACAAGACATCGGTGTATCGAGACAGCAAATCTAGTCTCTTGCCAGACATCTACGGTTGCGCGGATGGGCCATTTGATTCAGGTATCGGGTCTTCAGGGAGAGCGCGAAATGGCCTCTTTGTAACTTGTACGGTGCAAGTGTTACGGAACGAATGCCGGAGTGAAAAAGATCGAGTACAGGAGGACAAGAAGGGTGGAAGAAGTTGAAGAGAAAAAAGGAACGAGAGCCGGGAAGAAAGAGCGAGTCCAAGAAAGCGAAAACGTAGTGGAAGCACCGATGCTTGCGCGTTGTGAATATTGAATTGGGGATAGAATTGGATAGCGATAAACGACTCGATTGAATGCGGATCGGAAGGGAAAGGAGAAGAATGAAAGCGAGACTGAAAACAGGGAGTGAACGGAATAGAAGAGGAGAAAAGTTGAGTAACTTTGCGATTCGCATTTCTCTCTTTTACTCTCCCTTTCGGTCTTGGGATGTCTTTGCTCGTTCCCCTCGGTCGCGTTGTCTTTATTCCACTGGCGATGCCAAAACTCGGATATCGATAAGCCATTCGTATTTCCATAGGGTCACAACGACACGACCTTCGGCTCAAGGCATTGTCGTAGAGACCGATGATAATGCGGAGTTACGCTACCAATAGCGAATGCGCCATTGTGAAATCGGTTTTAGTACCGATGCCACATCGGTAAAAGCTTCGGCTCTCTGTGATTCGGACCGAATAACGGATAAACAAAAGAAAACATGCATCAGCAATCGAGAAGGTGCACAGATTTTTCAAGGAATACTCCGAATAATTTAGAAAGAATTAACTCATATTTCAAATTGAAATTTTTAGCTTGTGACTTTGTGAGTGAGAAATTTTTGGTTTGCGTAATACGTTTATTTTATGTAAAATATTTTAGAATAATATAAGATAAAATAAAATTGTTGGAGTACAACGAAACACAGTTTAAGAAAAAGGGTCGTTTACGACACTACCTTCCTTAGCGACTTCTTTGCGGACGCTAGGATACTCGGACTGTCTTTCAGAAGTGTCAGTCTTCTCCAGACAGTCACAGAATACACACTGTACAATTATCCTACTTCACTGTATATTTGTTTATATTAAATACAACTCACAGCTCCCTACAAAAATAAAGATCTTCAACAAAAATATCAAAGAAGGTTGAAAACACTAAATAATCAAGATTCCAACGTTTTCGTATAAAAGACCTCTGATCTCCTTGTGTCTGAAAATAAAGCCTCAACGAAACCGCAAGATCGTTTCATTCAATATCGAATTCACCCTTCGTAAACTATATTTAAATTCGCAGGGTTGAACGATGTAAATTTTAGATCCAGAAATCTCCATTGAATTTGAAAATCCAATTCGGAATTTGAGTCTGATTTAAGCTTGAGGATCAAAGTTTATATATTCTTAAAAAGAATCATCTTGCCGCAAGAGAGTACAGAGTTTAGTGCGGTGAGCAGAACGGTCATACTGAAAAAGTGAAAAAATGTTTGTTTGCGCTTACCTTTGATATTTTTTATGGACGTTATCCGCTCGGAATGGATCGAGAAACGATTGATGGAAAAATCGATATAACGCCCAGAATTCAAGAAGCAGTAAAAAAGATCCGGCACCTTGATCCCGTGTGATTTAACTTTGTGGTACAGTGCAGAAGTCGAGTTGGATATATTCCGAACTGATTCTGTTTCAGCGTCGCTGCAGAGCTATAGATCGGCTCTCGAGTGCGGGAGAGAGGACGGGGATGAATGAACGTTTTACGGAAATCCTTCTAGATGGGGCGGATAGTATTATTGCCAAGTTCGATGGAGAGCTCTCGGGCTTGGAGGGTGTACCGAGAGCTTATATTATACGTCTGGGATCAAGCGCCCTGTTCTTAACTTCACCACGCTCCAGCTTTCTTCTTTACCAACGTTTCAGCTTCATGCACGCATCGTCTTCGCTCGGATCGAACGCGAAGACGAACGATCATCAAAATTTTAACTGAATCAGATTATTCTTTTTTTTCTTTTCCCATCACGCTCATGCGATTCCCATCGATTTTAAGGGACCATTCGAACTGATGGAGACGGTCTGCTCTCATGCTATCCCACAAAGGATTGGAAATGGAGGTAAATCCGATTTAAAGGTTTTTCATACCATAAGAGGATGTCTTACTGTGCTTTGTATTCAATATATTCAATAAATGATGTTATTTTTAAAACTTCCATTCTGCCATTTTCTTCAAATTACGCATGGGAAAGCAGCGTTTTTTTCGATCTCGAATTCTCATCGAGAGAGGAAAAAATCTAGCTCGGTATTGTTCGAGAAAATTGGTCTTGGCAGAAGAGCCGAATTTTTGTTAACCTTCCGATGGGACGAGAGCTCGACTTGTCGCGGAGGGATCACAATGCTAACATCAAGACGTCATTCGATCAGAGACATACGTGACGTGCCGAATCGGCATGATTTCACTCGTAATTTAGCGAACAGGAGAGCTTTGTTCAAGTACGGAAAATAAGAGGGCTAGCGAGACAGAAAGAAAACAGTGCATCTCGTGACACTGATAAGGAAAACTCTTGCGATTTTCGTACGTGTACCAGCCAGCGTTTTTTTTTCCAGGAGTAGTCGAAGGTAGAAGTGGAAAAACGGAAAACCTGGTCACATCGGGCTACACGTATAGTCGAATGGATGCTAGCTCCGGTTCATCCTGGCAGTGTTGCTTCCGCATTCAGACTGCGTCGTGTTCTGGGTGAGTTATTCTTTCGGTTCGTTGTCTCACCATTGTGTTATGTAGACGGAGACGATGCCTTCGAGGGAAAATGCCACAGGGCCCTTCCGTGTCCTTTTCCTCTGCTCTCTCAACATTTCTCTTCTGCTTTTTCACTCGACGCATCGCTCTCCTCCATCCCACCGGGACGAATGCTAAGCAAACGAATCGAGAGCGTCGCGTTCAAGCACAATGCGAATTTATTCCTCAAGAGTAAGAACGAAATAGAGGAGAGCGAGATTGAAGGAGAACGGGAAAATCAAAATAAAGATCATAGCGTGGAAAAAAGTTGAGTCCATAACATCCGAGATTCCTTCCGAATCGTTAAAAGAGAATACGATCTCGCCGGAGGCATTGCGTGTATATACTTGGCGAAAAAATCGACCATTTAAGTGATCTACGATCATACAAAATAGAGACAAATGATTACGACCGGGAGGACGATACATCCCAGCTCAGTTCAAATGTCATTCGTTCCAATTTTCAATTTCATTTGGATGACGTCGAATTGCTTTCGCGAAGGTATATTTTTCCCGGTTCGCAGCATTTGGGAATCTCCGGAGCCCTGATAAGCTTAACCGAACCAAATATTCATGTCGTTAAACGCTCCGAATAAATCTAAAAAGTAGCCCGTTTCGGGGATCCAGCTGGCGAGGATCGCGCTCAGGAGGAAGCGCCGTGTAAGACGCTCAGACAAATTTAGGGACCAATAGCAGATTCTCGCTTATTCAAATGTAAATTTACGAGGGAGAATAATTGCAGTCTTGGGACTTCCCGAGGACCAGAGAGACCGACAAGGACGTTCGAATGTCTCCAGGACGTGGATTCGGGAAGCGAGCCTCCATCCTTTATTTTCCAACAGACATCGCTAAGTCACTCAGGATTTTCTCTCGTACCCGCGGCCAAGATATTCTCTCGCCTCTTCGACCTTTCCCTCGCCGTGTGATCTCCAGAAAACGGCCATGGGCCATGAGAGGCGAGCAAATCTACCGCTGTAATCTCGAGTATAATTAATTATAACGAGAGATGTGAAAAATCGTGCTCTCTGTATATGTATAGGAGTCGGAGACTGTATGGAACACGCCCCGCGCCGGCGTCTTCTTTCGTAATATTTCCAACTCACCCTTTCGTCTTTCTCCTTCCCGACCTCTTGCTTATATCAGTGAAATCCATTTATCGCTACTCTCTCTTTAATATGGTACACCCGATGAAAAATGATGGAAATACGGGTGATATAGTGAGAGATAAAAACGTGATAATCCGTCACACGATCTTTACGAGATATCATTGTCTCCCCCGGGTCTTCTTCCCGTGCTCTCGGTTCCTTATATCTTCGCTCATTCCTCAAAAATACTGAACAGTCTTCTCATTTACTCGTGAAAGTGACAGAGCGAGGAATATTCAAAACTTTTGTGAAATTGTATCGAAATTCAGTCGGAGTGTCATTTTCCTCCCTGTTCCGTTTTACCATTACGTCGTCGAAAAATTTAACGAAAAGTTAGCCCAGAAGGAGCTATCAGCCGCAAACTTTCGACCAGGCAATTCCGCTCAACGGGGAACGAGAGTATAAGACTCACATCACGAAGATAAAGGGCGAGGAAGGAAAATAAAGGTAGGAAAAGGGAAAAGAAAGAGAAGTCTTATCTCCCGACAGGGTCTCGTATAAATGAGGGTAATATTGTGCTCATAGCTTCGAGACTACTCACGTCCGCTGGCATATGGCCACGCGTCCATCACTCTTGTCTCCCGACCTCTTTCCCCCTCCTCACCAAATCCAAAGAGAAAGGGACTAGTCTATAATGAGAAAAGTCATCTTCTGAATGCGCTGAGATATTTTGCAAATAGCGTTGGCTCCGTTTCTCTCTCATAATCTCCTCAAACGCACCGGGATCCTTCATATCTTTTTCAAAAGGATATAAAAAAAATCAAACACGCAACATCTGCAGTCCAAATTGCCTTTTAGCGAAATCTGAAAACTCGGCTCAAGAAAAATTGAATGCCTTTTCATCCGACGTTTAACTGGTCCGGAATGAACTGATCTAGGACCAAAGCTTGAAAATTTCCTTTAAGATTTTTTTTTCGGAGTCAAGAGCTCGCTCGTTCAGAAATGAAACTATTGCCCAGCTTCTGGCTCGGTTATGAATATTAAGATCGTGGAAATATGGGTGCTTCCTCGAACCGGAAAGTTGGCCCACTTTAATTTTCCGCTAGCTCCGTGAAAACAGAGTTGAGCGAGGCAGCTAAGTGAACGATCGCGTTAGCGTCCACCCCAGCCGTAAGCTTTGGGCCAAGAAAGTCTTGGCTGCGACTCGGTTTTTCCACAATCGTCACGTGAGAAGATATTTTCCGAAGATTCTTCCTGAAATAAATATTTATTAGAAAAAAAACGATAACCACGCGTGACCCTAAAAGTAAACAGAATTTGATAATTTTTGGTCCATTTAATAAAATGTTGAGTAACTTTAATCAGAGCTGAATAAAAGTTTGTTCGAAAGTATTAAGGAAAAAAGGGTTTTAGCGAGTACAGTAGACACGTAATTTCTGCAGTTGGCTAAGCAGAACGGATCAAGGCTCGAGTTGCCCGTCATTGCACTTTTATTTCAAAAAGACTTTTCCTCTTTCCCGAGGCTGAAAAGAGAGAGAGAGAGAGAGCTTTTGGCCAATTTTACGGAGATTAGGCATGTCTATTAAAAAAAGCGCGGTTTGGTAAGAAAGTTTTACGAAAATACCTTACAGAGTTTACGGAGGAGCGTCAACTCGTTTCGAGCGAATAAAAAAATAATTAAAATCTGTAATGCGTCGTCTGATGCTGACGCGACAAAATGCGGAGGCTTGCCAACTTTTAAAACGAAAACTCGGTAAAGCTTTCTCCGGTAAACGAGAATAATTAAATCAATCGGGAATTATTTAATTTCTGACATAACAAGAGGAGCGAGTAAAAGAATGAGGAGAGCGAGATATGAAATAATCGATGTCAGATGGATATCGAACGGACGGAGCATGAGGGATTGGAGCATACGAGTATTCTTGAAGGGTTCAAGTGATGATGAAGACATAAACAGAACACGTTGCGCACTGACAGCAGAGCTTGCGTGCTCGCGCCTGCGGTTATGGAGTTGTGAGTTACGAGGAGTAATCCGATTTGCCGGCTGATTCGATTTTCAATTTTCTCCCGGTGCTCTCCCTAACCTCATCTCTCCCTCTTTCGCTCCCTCCGTTCTTTCTCGTTCTTTGAAAAAGCTACGCATTTCCACAGCCCGGAGAGTTGTCGCCTGCCCTCCTGCCGAGAACAGCAGGAGCAGCGCAGAAGCGAGCTTCCCTTACTGACGCGTATAAAAGGAACTTCTTTTTTTCCCCGTCGTTTGGAGAAGACCCGGACCAATCTCTGAGCCACCCTCTCTTACTTTCACGGTTTCCACACCACGAGTTGACGTACTTTCCGAGTTCTCCTACCTTCAGGAGAAACTTTTTCCTTTTCTCCATTCTCTTCCCGACTTTTCTCCCTCATCTCAATTGGAAAATACAATACCCGCAGGTCTCGGCTTCGTCGTCAAAAAAGCTCGATCAGGAGTCTCTTCTTTTTGATCAATGACTCGTGCTTCTTGCATTAAATTATTACGAGTTGCCGAATAATTGCCAAATACACCTTAACGTTTCGAGGGATCAAAGTGCTTTTCTGTGTACCAACGTTTATTCCCTTGAATTTTCACGTTGGCTCAATCGATCGATTTGCTGGGCTTGCTTTTGGATTACACAAGCCAAATTAGATTTGTGATAAGATTTTATATTTTATCTTCACTACGATAATGTTTTCTGTGTATTTTGGTTCAAATCATTTATTCAGTTACAACATTGATTTCGTTACACATTTATGTAACATATGTGCATATGTAGTACATTGCATTTGTTACCATCAGGTAGTTCTTCATCAAATATTAACGAGTTTGCTGTATTCGTAATACTAAATCTGAATACATTTCAATTTTTCATTCCGCTGTAGTTGATTTCGGATACGGCCTAGAAATGAATGCCGAATGTATACTGATAAGCGAGAATCGACGGAGCGACATGCGAATCAATCCTCCCCAGCACTCATAGGCGACTCCCGGGGCGAGGGTCGAAGGTGTTTCAATCTGCGTGTAACCTAGTTAGAGACTCTATCAGAAACCTGCTATGACCATTACCGGCCTGGGAATTGCTCAGTTCATCCATTTCGATCTCAAGCTCTCAAAGCTGTGTGTATATGCCCTTTAGATTTTCGGATTGGGTCAATGTTTGGCTTGAGTCCTAAGCAATAAATGAACAGTGCTCAAGGAGAATCTGTATTCTATTTATTTAAAAGCAAAAAAAAACTCGAGGCTATATACAGCAAGTTTTACACTTTTTCAGTCTTTTTTGAAGCGTGAATTTCTTTTTCAGGGCTTTTATTATTCAAGCGAGTCATTTCTCTTTCGCTGGATTCACCTCTGCAACAATTCATCCCTTCGAGAATTCTCTTTCGCGGTACGATCAATATGATTATGAGAATAGGTTGAATCATTTTAATGAACTTTAGAACCCACATGTCCGGATAAATGGCACCGAGAGCTCCAGTCAGCCAGGGAGTGTCCATAAGTAGATAGAGTTTTAAAAACACAAAATATCTTTTTCTAACGTTTGTTTTACGATTTTCGTTAACAACAGCCGTTGATTTTTGTACGATAATGGTTTTAACAGTCGTGTAAATAAAGAGACACGTATTCAACGAACAAGCTACGACTGGTCCAGTAATAACCCAAACAACTACCGCGATATTTAGTGAATCGAAATTTTGAAAATTTGGCCGAATTGGCGAGTCTTCGGGAAATATTGGAGTTAGCTCTACAATGGCGGCTATCAGAGTAAGAACAATTGAACATCCCCAACCCCAAGCTGCGTATATTAAGCATTTTCGTTTTTCTTCTTTTCCTCTTTCCACTCCGCCTTTTGGAGCCCAGCGAAATCGCGTTATGACGAGAGTCATATCGAAGCAGATGATGAACAACCATATGACAGACCCTTGAGTTAAGAACATCAAGGACAGACCGAACAATCGATAAGCGGTGTCGGACAATTTGGAATCACATAGAGTCAGAAATCCTAGAGTTATCAATATAAAATTGATTGTCATGTAACAGAAGTAATAATTGTTCACAGCTCTGTCGTAGGCTCGGTATCGCAGTTCCGGTAAAACGTTGTAAATTATCACTACTACGATGAATGGTATGTTGTAGATTAAAGTTGCAAAAATGACGATTGTAGCACCCCAAAAATGCAACTGCGTGAATATGTTCCCACATGTCTGGGAGGTGTCATTGCTGATGATCGAAACAGAGTCACAGTCTAATGTTACTTCTGTACCATTTACAAAAGTATCCACACAAAAGTTGCCATCGTTTTCATTCACGTCAGTCGTTCTCGGACCAGTTGCTGCGCCTGTCCACAAATATATGGTTTCAATAATTTTTTAAATTGTATAGAATGAAGCTAAAATAATTTACTTAAGAATCATGAGTTCATTTATAATTGATAAATGATAAAAACTTACCTTTTAAACATATTGTATTGACAGATTTCGAATTATTGGGAAGAATTTCCAAAATTGTCTCGTTCTCAAAATTGTCTGGGAATATTTTCGTGCACTCAAATCTGTCGTTCAAAATGCTTTCATACTCGCAGCACTTTTTATAGGATTTTATCTCATCGGAGCGCGTTAGTTTCAAAATCATCAATGCAACAAGAACTTTTTTTAATGGAAACATTGTAGTTACTCAAATTAAAGATCGACAAATTATTGTAACCGTCCTCGCCACTGACACTGGTACGTTCGAAAACTCGCGAAAGAATGAACGCAGTATTTCCACGCACTCGTATCTTTTCTCAACAATTCTGAAATTCCGTGTGATTTGTGCACCATGGTTACACGTTATCCTGACTGAACGATCCGTGACCACACGATGATACACGTAGCTCTGCTCATTGTACTCGCTAACCACGTGGTCGGATGCTCAATGAAGTTGCTGATTATGTATGCACGTATATGTATGTTGACAATAAGCTGATCGAAAAAAATTCTTGTGGCTGTTAGTATTCACCGAGTATTTATAAATTTACATTCGCGAGGTCTTTCATCGAGGCGAATAAATAGAATATATGTTCAAGTTGTTCATAACACTTAAATTATTTAATGAATTTTCATAAATATTCGTTACATTTGTAAAAAGAAAAATATATAATTGGAATTTCGTTGGCTTGTTTGAAAAATTCAAAAACAGATAATTTAATCGTTGCAGCGGTTTAGATTTATTCAGTTGAACACCAGATGACTATTTTCATGAATAATGCATGACGAATTGCGGAATATAGCGTAGGGAAAATCCATAGCGGAATTTCCGAAACTGCAATATCTGATGAGCTTGTATCGGAATATACATCTGAGTAATCAAGATCTCTTCGTAAATGAATTTTCCAATATCTATTCTTTTTTTCTGCGTAGAAATATTATATTTGTAACGTGGATCGGAACGTATAAAAATAACTCATCGTGTAGCAGTGAAATGAAAGTTCTTGAGCTCAGCGAATTAATGATTAAACTGAATTAATCAGTGAGTTTAACGGTTTCGTGTAATACGTGAATGCGCCTACCCGTAATCCCTTTCGTATTTTATTATCCATGTTTATAGAGGCATACTGATTAGCCGATCCGTGATGGATCGGTATTCGATGTCGATATCTCCAATCAATCAAAGTATAAGCGGATTAATCGATGACGGGAGGCTATCAACGGAAAATATTTGAGGATTATGAATTTCTGCTTGATCAAAACGTTTCCCGATACTTAATTCAATAGGGATACAATACAAAAATCGTTCGCTAGAGTCATTCGATATGATACAAATTATTCTGTTAATTTCGGAAATTTGAAAAAATTTAAAACTTTTTCCCGTGGTCTATTGATTCTTTGATGCTGAGAGTAACGACTGCAGCAATTTATGTAGATAGGAAGTTATCGACAAATGGGACACACTTTTTTCGGTCACCACAATGTTTCGCGTTCGATTAGTCTTCAGGGAGCTCGAGGCTACAAGAGCTTTTCATGCACATGTCCAGTGGGTGATGCATGTGATCCCTAGCACCCTCTCGACTACAATATCCTTCTGCTGTCGCTCGTACAATGGAAACGCTCAGCCCATGCATCCCCTATCATATCATCGGATACTCTCGTACTCGACAAACAATTTCATTCGACGGACCCCTTGCCGGTCCTTCTAATGAAATCATAATTTCATTTGACCAACAAAGTCGCAGGGAGCACTAGACCACGGTCACTGACTCGGAAATGGAATAAGCATCAGGAGTGCAAGACGTCCAAATGGATGAAAGTGGTTTTTCTCACAAAAGCCTGAAATACGAGTGAACGGAAGTGCGAATGCAAAACGAATTTCCGTACTGAGGTCTTTTAGGTAAATATTTAATTAATTGTTTTTCCTTCTCAAATGTTCTATTCAGATGAAATAATTAAGTATGCTAGGAGGTCGAATTGCGGAACTTTGAAAGGTGTGGAATACCAATAGGTGACATCAATAAGAAAAGTCGAAGGTTCTTTCACTATTAAGAACGCTCCCGATTCCCTCGGCATTTTAATAAACAGAGGAATGTCTTTGGATCCCAACAGAGGTTCGCCATCTCTACCAATGTTTGCGAGCGCTTCATCGCGAGCGTACAAAGTATTCCAGATCCTTGAATATCCCCCAGGGACTTGAACCGTTAATGAATATTCACGTAAATTCAAAACTCCGGGGAACATTAAAGTTTCTAGAACGAAGCATTGATTCGCGTTCGTCCATGCCAGTTTTACGCCGGAACAAAAGGGTTGGCTTTAGGTCAAACTTCCAGAGACTTGGAGCAGCGAAACGAGCATGTTAAAGATAGAGCACCACCCGACAGAAGATATCTACCGTCACAATGAATTTAAACGCCGAGAGTCGTTCGTATAGCTCGTCTCCCTTGCATTCCATCACAATCTGTCTCCCTCCTAACTTGTTTAATTCGTTTAAAGGCTTCATTTCTTTTATGCATATTCCCGTGCATGACTACATTCAAGATGGAGTTTGAAATTAAACAATCGTCAATTTTCAAATGATTCAAGGTAGTTCTGTCGTTTTTTGTCATTATTGTAATTTTTAGAATTTGAAGAAGTGTCGAGAGTTGTATCAACAAATCGTAACATGAGAAAAGTTTTGTGATGCGAAAAAAAGGGTCTATGACTAAAAAATGTGAACGAATCACTTTTTCATGTTTCACGTACATACAAGTTTATGAGAATATTTTTTACGTATTTTTTTGCATTTGCTATGACTATGCTGTTCAGTCAAAATATGCCAAAAAATCGCGCTTCAATCGAGGAGATTAATGAAGCGTTGACTAGCATCAACAGATTTGAAAGTTAGTATCAAATTCTGAGTGTCAACACTACAGAATATTCGAACATGTGTGTCTTTTTTTTATAGATTTTAATATCTGAATCCTCGTGGCTTTTGGTTTATCTCTTGCCGAGACCACATTCTTCGAGATCTCTCCAAGCGACGTAGCATTACTGCTTTCCCCTACCACTTTCGTGTATATGAAATGCGAGCAACGACGGATTAACGATCTCGGGTCGTTCTCAAGATCGCTCGCCACATTTTTTTCTCATTTCAACTCTACTCTCAGATATTACAGAGATGCTTCAAGATACACAAACATCTCAGCGGGTGTCTGTTTTCTCACCAACGTGTTAAAGTGAGAGATATTAAAACTTATCTCCGACGATCCTCGACCTATGGGAGATTTGTTTAATGAAATCAAAATTCTTAACTGCTTTGTGCGTGAGATTTCTTTAATGAGCTTTATTTCGGTCCGAGATCCAAATCAATAAAATGTAATACATTTACGTATCAATTTGTATCCAAAATTAAAAATAGACTTGGACCAGCACATTAACGTGACAGGAACATAATAAAAAAATATGTGAAATCTTTTATTGCGACATGGCTGTCTGCACGTTTTAATAGTCTGCAGTCTCGTCCCCTTGATTTACACGTATGGCGGCATTATAAACGCCTAGACTTGCGCGTTCTGTGTCAAATCTTTCAATTCCCAAAAGTAAACTATAAATCAATGAGTTTTTGGGAGATGTAGAGAGCGAGCGGATGAAGAGAAAGAACTTTTAAAAACGGAAACACATGTGAACAAATGGGCGGAGAGAGCGAAGTGAATCCTGGCGCGGCTGTTGACGCCCGACTAATACTATAACCTCGGATGTTTGAGATCATGTTTGTCTGTGGTCGAATGCGATGAGCGACAACAACGTCGCTCTCTGCTCCAACCCATTCACAACTATTAAGAGAGAGGAGCCGCAAATTTTTGGAGATCGTAACCTGGATGGCAGTTCTACACCGAACCAAGTCATTATAACCCTATCTTCCTGGAAATGTCCCGATGGGCAGAGTTATTTTCATTTTTACTAGTACCCGAGCAACTGTTCAACCCGTTCGTGATCCCAGCTCTGGACCACAGAATACCAGACGGAGGTTAATGAAAGCCATGATTTCAGCGGACTCGTCAAAACAAAAATGTTTTTTTCGATCGTTGTATCCTGACGCGTTTGACATTTTACAAATAACGTATTGAATCCCGAAATTTTTTTGTTCATTTTAATTTAACTCTTCTTTCAGTATACCATTCAAAACTGCGACATTGGTAGATTTGTGCAATTCGTGGGAACAATCTCTCCTTTTCCTCTGGCTTACGTTCGAATTCAGTTGGAAGCCCTTCGTGAGTGAGTACTAGCGTGCAATAGAATGAAATTTAGTGCAACTTCCGTGTGGTGGTGTTGCTCGCGCGATTTCCCCTTTACCTTTCTCGGGTCTGCTAGCCACACTAACGAATCGAAAGCGATACGATCCATCTCCAGTTCTCGCCCCTTGATGCGAGCGGAACGAAACTTTCACGTTGGATATTCGTTATGGGGCCATTAGAGGATCGACTCCATTTCACAGTTCTCTCGAAAAAAGCATTCGCAGCACGAAAAACCACGTTTGAATGTTATTCCTTTTGCCTGTCAGAACAGGAAGAAAAACGAATCGAGAGGGAACATTCAACCCTTTGAACATAATTTTGGTCTCCTTTGTTACTTCCCTTCGCAAATCTGCAGGGTTGATTGATGGGCGTTGCAGAAAGTAACTTTGCACCTTTTAACTCACAGTACTCGCTGTCAAAAAAATCCCGTTTGAATGATTATGTGGAATAAGTTTGTACGACCTAAATTACAACCAACGCAGGACACGCTGAAAATTAGTTCAATATATAGTGTCCACATCAGATTTTAGGTTCATCAACATGATTACAATTTCATTGTAAATCCATGCAAATAACAAGAAAGAACAGTCTCGTCTCCAGAAACACAGCAAATTTTCATAAGACTATTCTCAAGTGAGAACATCCCTGGAATGCGGATGAAGGGACATTCAAAGTAATCAATGTGCCAGCTTAAAGAACTTTCTGTATTTGTAGGTAAAAGCTGCGAATAGTGGTAGGACGATTTGAAGACGACAGGGGGATAACGTGAACGCGTGAATCCACGAAGCAACTATTCACTCGCGCTGCGACTAAACTAACTACCACGTCTTAGACAGACCGCGAGATTTGCATATTCAAAGGCCGTCAATCCTGCAGATTGGGATGGAGGTGAGGTTGAGATAAGAGAGGAGTATTCCGCTCGAGTAATCTACGTACGGGCGTGTTGGTGTGGATGTGGGCCAACGACGTAAAGGTTCGAGTCACAAGGGGGTAGTTTGTTAGGGAGCCAATACCTAACTGTTCATTAAGGCATAGAGAACGTCAAGTTGCGAAACGCAGGTACGGCCGACGCAACCCTTATGTGTGCTTTAAGAAGTGCACGACAAACACGGCCCCATTTGTGTTCCAGACACGAAGCTACGCTGAAAACACTCCTCTGAGACGTACAACTCCGTTTTGCAAATATATCGTGTATGGTGTGTGTTGCGAACACGAATTAAAGCACCGGAAACGGTGAAATTATTATCCACTCTGGGGTAGAGTGGATTACAAGGAAGGGTGAGAGCGGTGGCAGGAAAAAATTAAAGATACGAATGATGTAAGAGTCTAAAGCGTCGTAAAAATTGTCAAATTGCACCAGTAAATGGATAATCTGTACATTTTTCTCCTTTTTTTGTTTCTACTGTAAACTCTTAGTCGTCCTAGGGTCATAACGGTCGGATGGTCGAATTCTTTATTATGCAATATATATGGCATGCGAGATGGCAGCGACTTCGGCAGAACGAGGTGCCATTATATTCGGATCTGTACGGAGTCGTTTTGACAAGTTTTGCATGGCACTCGCTGATCTCGAAGTTGGAGGTCGCTGATTTGTGCAACAGCGAGAACAAACTGCTCGGAAGGAATACATTAGAGCATATATGGAGCGAACAAATACATGTGATCGCCTTGTTGCTCGTGACAATGTTTGTACGCCTAGTTGCACAACGCTCGTGTAACTTCGATATCCACTCGCATCGCACACGTCCGGCTCTTGGTCTGCTTGAACGTAACGGTGAATAGTGTGACATTGACTTGTACAAAAATAGGCCCGTATTCTATTTGCGTGTATTCAAAATGTACATTGTATTATATGTGTACTCTAATAGTTCCTTCCTGAATAATGCATCGGACAGAATATTTGCATCGAACTTCGAGTCGCCCACCCACACTGCCGCCACGTTCATCCGAATCTCTCGCTTCCTCTTGCATTTTATTTCCAAATCCTGCTGTGGACGCTCATTTTTTGTATCTCCTTTTTCCTCCGTTTTCTTCCCTTCGTTCTCCGTTGGCTGCTTTTCCGCTTCCTCGTCGTAAGTCGCCCTCGTTCTCTATTTTTCTCTCCTTTGTCGTTTTTTTGCCCTTGCTCCTTTTTTTTCAGCGAATAAATGATAATTTTATTACCGTCCCGGGCACTTGGGATAGCATAACACTCAGGAATATATACATATACACTCGCCATACAACTTCTCAGACCCCGAAAAACCGCGATTTAACCTTCCACAGGATGCTGACTTAAAATAACAACGTGCGCGCGGTGGGGCTATTACCGACATCCCACGCACGAAGCAGGGACAGACTTGCTTATCTTTTCACTCTGTTTTGTTCCATCTTTTCTCGTCGTTGTCTTTATCTTCGTAATACAAAGGGCCAAAGTTTCATCGTTCCGGAAAAATGTATCTCCCTTCGAAGGTCGCTCGAAAAAATATTCAATAATTACGTCACGAGGATAAATACTCAAGCCAAGTGGAAAATAATTCCACAGGAATTAAAAATCGATCTTGATAAAAAAATGTTATCGGGTTCTAAACTCTCAATCTCGCTGCTGAACACGAGGAGCGACTGCAGATGTCTCACGCTCGTTTGAAAACTTATTTCCGCTTGATTGCCTTAGCGGGAGATGGAAATTGTGACTCACGCGCTCTTCCTGCGGTCCCTCATTTCGAATTCGTTACTTTTTCGTTAACCATACACGCCTGTCTTTCTAAAGTCCTTTGTTCCGTAAGAGTAAGAAGGGTCGAATTATCTGGGCGTTTTCGGAAGATGAAAATGGACATGATTTGTTTTTGTTGGGGAAAATAAGGAAAAAAGAAATAGGGTGAGATGATTATTCCGGGTTGATCGATCGGCGTCTTTCGTGATGTGCGCTAACGGGAGTGTGCGAAATTTCCAGAGCTCAAGAATTGCGCATACGTTCAAGTGTACAGCACTCAAATCCTGTTTGCCTTGCAGGCCCCTTCATCCTCGTGGCGCGAGCGGTTTATATGTATTTAATTCATTAATGCTCTGCGGGAAGTCCCAATGGAGAGTGCTGCATCAGTATGTGCATATGCCTCGACTTCTATTCTTTTCTTTCCTCCGCTCGGCTCTATCTCGAAAAAGAATACCGCCGTGGCTGCAGAATCTTGTACAGCGGATTGATTGGCATGATTCACCCTTTTTCACCCTAAAAACTAGTCGAGGATTGCTTCGTTCTCATCGGACCATAGAGCTGCCAGGCGACTGTCTAGCCCCGATGTTCACTCGAGAGTTTAAAATCGTAATTAAGGCTACGAACCCCGCAAATTGGTCATTCATCGGTGACTATGCACCATCGTTGTTACGATGCTATCTGAATGGAAGAGGAAAAGAATAAAAACTTCTTTCATACCCCATTTTGAGTGAAGGGTTGTCGGCTAATTTTACAATGTTCAATACCTCGTTTGTAACGGCTCAACTATTGCGTCGTTGTCATTACGATCATTTGCATATCGGTTCACAAGTGTCACCGATATTTTTTTTGCGAATTTTTATCTTTGTTTCTAATTTTTCCATTGTGTCGTGATGGTTAAGTGATCTGATCGGTAAAGAATACCGTTACACGTTTTTCTCCACTGAGATAAAATCTTCGAAGAAAAATAAACAGTTAGACGCTATTTTCCTTTCATCAGAGAATAACATCTAGCTTTTATTTTTTTCGAAACATCCAGCATTTTAGAAAAAAACGTGAATCCGTTTTACATTCATCTCTTTCGCACTCATACTTCTGAAGTATGACCATAAAAATTTTGCAGATATGAAAATGTTTCTCATGATTGATGAATCTTTGCTTGTCGCTCATTGCAACGTGTTAAAATTATTTTTCCGGAGCGAGAAAAATAACTAGGAGAAACATATAATGGTAGAATCGATTGATGTGGACTTGAGAGCGGGCAGACTGCGTGAAAGTCGAGAGTGCGCAACTGGTAGTGCCGATGGAGATTTATTAATGCAAGTACCTACTGCACGAGAGTATAGATGTTAAGGTTCGTCGATTGAATGAATAACGAGGCGCTCGTTTAGCATCTCTTCCAAGTCAGACAGTTTGAGACACAGCGTGGTACGTGTATCTATGTAAACGCGTATGAGCGCCGTCGGGCACACGAGTGGCCAATTTCTTCCGTCGTTCCGAACGATCGGTTGTACATCATTGAGCAAATATATTGCATGAGCTTAAGAGACGAGGAAGCCGGAGAGGAGAGCTCCGAGAGGCAGGGACAAGAGCGAGGAATGCGCGAGAGATCGAGAAAGACGGATGGAACTGCGAAACTAGCCAATAAAGTATCGATCTTAATTAGCGAAAAACGCGAGCTGCTTTTACGTTTGAGAGACCGCGTCAGGAGAATATCGATGAAGAATTCAACGGGAGGGGGAGAGCTCAATAAATTAGTTCTTATCCCTTATAAACGAAGATCGCGAACTTGTAATGCCGCAGGCCGAAGAAAGGCAAAACGTTACCTGACGTCAATGCGAGAGTAAATGTTGTCCGGAGCTCGATACCGACTAGCGAATGCAGTGTTACACGCTACGAGTGGCGCGTGCGAAAAATCGCAAAATGGAGCCTCTGATTGCGTGCTATGTGACGAGTGTAGTTCCCAACCGAGATACTCAGCCTTTATCGACCCGTAACGAAAACGAAGAGCCCATTTTACGTGATCGGATTATAAGCAAAACATTCGAACGCGTCAAACCGTTCGTCGCCGTCACGATCGCGTGACTCAACCGCCCGATATTTTCGAGTATTTGAGTGATTTAAAAAAAGTCTGTTTCCTGCCTCAGGAAACATTTTGACAATGCGTTGCAAAAAAAGTATGTGTATCGATAACGGTGAAATTTAATTTAATGTCGAAATTAATGGTTGTACTGTTGAACTAATAATTTTTCTTATCAAGTACGTCTTATAAATTGACCTTTAATTTTTATTTTCTTAACCGATTTAGACTATTTTTCTATATGGATTTATTTGAATATTTTTGCAAATATTTCGTTTTTTACGAAGGCTTTTTGATGCCATCATTTTAAACGAATACATTCAGCAAAAATACTGAATTGCAATATTGTTAAGTAGAATGCATATTGAAAAAATGGTAACAATTCGATTTTATGTAAAGTCATTAATATTTTACTGCATTTTATTTTATGAAACTTAAAGTGTATGATCACTATTAAAATACTGCAAAATCACTTTATGAAGGCAACTTTTTCAAAAGATCTCGATTAAACCATTGGAAATTCATGAGAGTAATTGCTCAGCGATGAGTTTTCAATTCGGAAGAAGTCGACCGTATGGAAATATCGCGTCCATCTGTCGCGTCAGGTCCTTCCATAAAGTATTGAAAATAAACTTCAGCGTTGATAGAATTGCAAAATAATCGATATTTTTCATTATTGAAAATTTTTTCCGTAATTGCATTTTAGCGTGCATACAAAAATGATTAACAGAAATTTTTCATGTACTTCGGAGCACCGATAGTGGTTGGTATGATTGCAATAAAAGGAATTTCGCTTATGAAATGACCCAGGAGAATGTTGAATTCCATTCAATCAACGTGAGCGCTGTTCCAAAAATATTTCATTCGCAATGAAACTGAAAAATTCCATTTATACCTTTGTTTACGAATCTTTTATATGTTACTGACGAACGCAGCACTGAAAAAATCAGTTGTTCATTGACCTGCTTTATCGAGAGTGATGGAATTCGCTAAAAATGTGACGAACGCGATACGATTTCGCGTTTTTGAGATAATTGCGTAAGAATGCAGAAAATAATAGACTGATATGCGCTGCAAAACAGATTCCTGATGAATCAAACGCCAACCAACATGACGCACTGAGTTTCACCGTATTATTATTATATACTCGCAAAAACACCATCAAGATGGTGTAAAAAAGGAGGCAAGTACATTTTTCCGTAGCATTATGGTAAATAGTAGAGAAATTGTTGTAACAT